>JAXDDW010000172.1:217500-245000 GCA_034670385.1 Hoplostethus mediterraneus
CATTTTAATTAAAGCCGGGAATATTTTAATATAGTCTTTTAGATTTTGATTTACAAATGGAAAAGACAATTTTTAGCATTTTTCTTACTCATCCTAAGTTCAGTTATTTTACTCTAATGTTTGCAAATGTTTCAAATGTAAGCAAACCTGTTACAGCACACATTTATAAGTTGAAATGTACTTTTACAATATTAGATTGTACTAGCCTTGATATCAAGACTTCTTTCATCCAATTCTAAAATAAAAAATGTTAGATTTTCTCGTGTTTATGAACCTTTAAGGAAGAGAGATGAGGATGAAAGACAGAAAGGGGATGACAGCATTAAAGTGTGTGTTGAGACAGAGAGAGAGAGACTGGCCCAATCCCAGTGTCCCCCCTAAGGCCTGAGCCCTGAACCCTCACCAACTTAACTGACGTCACCTGGTAAGTGCTTGAGTGCGAGAAGCTGCAAGGGCTCCAAATCGTATAAATAGGAATGGGACAGCACTTCGCGACATATCGTGTTACCTTGACGACACCAATTTTTTTTTATGTACGATTGTGGGTTTGTGTCTTTTTATTTTACGTTTTTTACTTTCTTCACGACCAAGGCACTTAAGGGACCGACTGCCCGATCTGAACGTCTTCCAGGCTCTTGCCTTACAGAGAGGACGAGAGTTAATTGTCAATAATCAATTGACTCGTTTTGTCAGAACAGCATCATCAAGCAAAAATGTAAATAAATGGTTGATGAATAAACATTTGTCCTTCCATTTGTTTACCCTGGTAACCCCGTATTCAACGTCACAACGCTATGAACTGTGGGTAATTCCCTCAGGCAAGGTCTGCATCGATGCGGGCTTACGGAGTGTGTGCATAAAGGGCTCAAAACGTCTGCGAGAGAGAGAGAGCCCTCATGCACTTGATGATTTGACAGTGGGACAAACCTAAACCCTCGCGGACTCAGCGGGAACGCGCCTCAAAGTCCTTGAGTCCGTGAGGGGGGACGTTGGGATTGGGTCATAGAATAAAAACCAGGAAGTGAATATGAGTAAGAGAAAAACAGACAGGGAGACAGAGAGAGGGAGATATGAGGGAGTTATCCCGCTGTAGTGGATTCAAACGTCTCAGAGGAGTTTCAGGTCCGTCCTTCCAGAGACAACAGGATGGACATAACTGGATGTTCATTTCCAGCTGTCAGACTTAATTTCCCTCTGTGCCAATCAGCACGGAGCATTTATTTTCCTCTTTTCCTCTCCTCGCCTCACCTCACTTGTCCTCTTCTCTTCCTCCTCGTTTCTTCATCTTCATCATGCCTTCTTTCTGCTCCTCTCAGTTCTCTTCTCCTTTCCATTCCTCTCCTCTCCTCTCCTCCCCTCTCTCCTCTCCTCTCCTCTCCTTTCTCCTCCCCTCTCTCCTCTCCTCTCCTTTCTCCTCCTCTCCTCTCTCCTCTCCTCTTCTCTTTTCTCCTCTCCTCCCCTCTCCTCTCCTCTCCTCTCCTCTCTCCTCTCCTCTCCTCCTCTCTTCTCCAATAAGCAGTTAAAAGATCTGTCTGCAACAATCAGTCTTCCTCTGCATCAATATCTAATATCCTGCACTAGGAGGAATGTATCATGAATTAAACCACTGGAAGCGATTTGCCGTTATAATTAGAGAGACAGGGAGAGGATTAAGCCACAGTTCTCCCCATATCTGATTGCCAATTGTCCCCACTCTGTTATCGGGGTTACAAGGTCTTTAAAATGAATGGTCTAATAAGCTTGGGGAGGGTTGGACGTATTCACAGGGTGAAGAAGAGTAATGGATCTTCGGCTAAGCAGTCGGAAATGACACGTGGTCGCTACATGGTCCGGTAACTGTGTCAAATGATGACGAGTCTCTGTGTGGACCCAAGCCCATGTAAAGGCCTTCAACATTGGAAATATGCCTTGGTATATGTCTTGGAAATATGTGATTTGTGATCTGTGCAAAGGAAAAAACATCAAAAAACTATGAGAATTCAATTGAAATACATCAATCTGCTTGTTTCTCTCTTTTCCTGACACTGGCTGTACATTAGATGGAGAGATACAAGGATATAGCTGACATCGGTAATCTCCCACCAATAATAATTCACTATATAAGGGATAATATCCAGAGAGCCAGTCATTATTGCAAAATAAGCCCCCGACAGGATGAAGGGGCTTATTTGTGCAATAATGGCTGCCCGGGTGTGCATTACCCCGCTTATTACACTTATTACACTACTTGCCGAGGTAATTTACAAGCTCCCACCAAAAAAAAAAAAAAATGGTCCAGCAGGAGTGAGTGTCTGCAGTCGCCATGGTTTTGGCACAAAGCGGCGCGAGTTTAATTTGATTAGAAGTCAGCAAAGTGGACCGGACATCTTTGATTTCCTCGGCCAGCCTTCTGGAAGCTAAAGGAACGACCTTCGGCGATTGTTCTTCTCCCCCGGCGCTCCTTGGAAGACCGACTGGCTCTCTGCCGGGCTTTTGGATGATGTCAATTTTGGCGATCTCCCCGCTGGAGTTTTTCTCAGGACGGTGTGGTGGCGTCAACTTCCAGAACCTCTCTGTCGGTCTTTCTGCATGGATCTACGCAGATCAAAATGCGCCGATTTATGTTTTTGCCAGTGGGAGCTCAAATGAAGTGAATACCACCAAGGTGAAGATTGTCACAAAATCACTTTTACTGCGCTTGCTTTAGTAATCACCGTGGTGCAGGCTACTGTCATCTGTCAACGTAGACACACACCCAAACCAAATGCAACACTGCTCTGCTACAAATTCATCACTGGTGGTGGATCCTCACTTTGACTGTCTTTACACTCGGTATCTCTCTCCGTTTTTTAATTACAAATTCGTACGTTTTTACCCGATCATCACCGTGTTTCACACTTGCTGTGTTGCTAGCTAGCAGCTACGTGATGCAACAACGTTGGTTTAGCGACTCTAACGTTACATTGGCAGTTGGCTACGTGACCACGCCCCTTAACGTAGCCTACACACACAGAGCTGTAACAAGTTTAACTGGATAATGCGATTTGTAGTTAAAACGTTCACCGATAATAATAAGTAATAATAGAATAAATAGATGAGGTTTTTTTTTTTTAAAGATGCAGCTTTTTAATACATTTATTTATTAATTTATTTTTTAATCGGCCTTCCCCGTGAGCACCCACGTGATCAACGCGTATGCAACGTACATCCTATATCGAGTAAGAATTTAATTTACTCATGGTGTAGATGAGACATGGCTGCAGTGTGGTGATGTAAACACAGACCAACTACTCTCAACTCTCATGGCCGTGGCGGGGGGGGCTTGGCGGTCGTGTTTGGGAAACAGTTTGAGAGTCGACTGTGGGAGATTTTTCCACTCTGGAGGTGCAGATGCTTAAAGTGGAGTAAACCAACCGTGTGTGTGTGTGTGCCACTTCCTATCTGCCTCCCGGCCCCGATGGTGCCTTTTTTAATGGAGTTTGCTAAGTTTTGATCCTCAGCGGCGCTCAAGCTGAACAGAGTTTTAATTATTGATGGATTTAACCTCATGTTGACGTGTTTTCTGACGCTTCTGCTTCTGAATTTTAAACGCCAAGAGTCTTTCAACTTATTCCAGCCCGACGCGTGTCTGGCCCAACACACGACCGCAGCCACGCCCTCGATTTGCTTCTTACCCTCTTAGTAAATCTTAATTCCCTTTGAACAGGATGTGTTTGTATCTGACCACAAGTGTAATGTTTCACAGTAAACCTTTCATCTGGTTAACAGCTTTGAACACCATTGCTGCCTTTTAAACCAGGTCTGTTCCTGTTGTCAGCTCATCTCCATCTCCAAGCTTTCTCGTCTAAAGTCCTTGACAAACAGGTTTCTAGGCAACTTTTAGATGTGGTGGAAAATAGCAATATATTTGATAAAGTCTAGTCTGGTTTTTGTCAGAAACACTGAAACCGTTCTCTCTTCCGCTGTGACTCAATCTTAGTGCAGCACTGGGTGGCAAACATTATTTTCCAACTAAATTTCTACCAATTTCTTCTCATTGGTCCAGGAAACATAGCTAGCATATCAGTCTGCTGGCATACGATGTCAAGTTCACCTCTAAAAACCTCATTTTTTACCGTTATTTGATATTAGAACATGTGAAATCATTGGCTCAGTCTATTTCCACCACTAGATTACTGGCGGGCAAATTCAGTGTCTTTGCAAACGATATACGTGTAATGCTAACTATGCTAAATATGTATTGCGGTCACCTTTCAGTAACCATCATGACGACGTGACAGGAAGGAGGTTGTGGGTGGTAGGTCCTCTGTCTATGACTCTGCGGGTTCATGAAGATAAGGCCGACCCACCATCTCTTCAGTCTTGCTGTCAGCAGCAGCGTGAGATTGCTCGTGTCATTTATAAAGCCCTGAATCATCGTTACAGTCTCAAAGAATTTCACAAACGGCTACATTACGAAACAAAACACTAAACTCTATATTGATTTAATTATGTATATACAGTCGATAGCTGCAAGCAAATACTCAAAGGTAATAATGATATATTGACAAAAGAGAGATGGTGAGTTCTTCGATATGCATACACTACCTTTCATTTTGTCTTTCATCTAGCTGTCAAATTACTTGTCTTTCTTTCATTGTGTTTCTGTCTGTCTCTCTCTCTATCTGTCTCTCTCTCTATCTGTCTCTCTCTCTCTCTCTCTCCCCCTCTGTGAGCGGTGGCATTCAGTGGCGTCTTACTGTTCTCCCGTGGTGAGGAAGATACAGACAGCTGACAGATCAGTCGCAGCACCAGCCTCTATTTCGGGGCGCCAGCTATATAAGACACCGCAGCTACTGCTGCACATAAAAAAGGACTCAATAGATGAATCATATATACAGTATAGCCAGTAGGTATAAAGGATATTTCAGGTACTTTTTCCACTGTCAGTCACGGTCGATATAGTCTACAAATGATGCTTTTAGCTGTTCTGGCTGGGTTCTGTTTCATGCATTGAGTGGGATACGTGTCTAATGAAATATAAAGGAAGATGTGGATAATAAAACATGCTGTCGTTGTTGTTCACACTACACCGCTGTACCTCGGGGCTACATTCATACATGCAGGAGATACACAAGCAAACGGGGGCAGACCGACACACTCAGTACAGGTCACAGCTTGTTTTTATTTTGAATTCAAACCTAGAGAAGAGGGACATGGATGCACACTAATAAATTACACCAGGTATCGCTACAGATCAACTAACAACAGCACAATATCTCATAAAAGCGTTCTTGACAATAGATTGGAAAAAATTAAGAAAAGAAAAAACAAACTCGGCTGCAGAAGAAGCCCGTCTAGGAAAACGTAACAAAAACGTAGCAGAAAAATAATAGTTTTGGCGAAGAGACGGCGATATGCACAATATCTCCATCTCCCATCCCCTGGCATTGTGGGTTGTTTTTTTTTCATCATCTGCTCAGACGGGGCTATCACACCCAAGGGTGCCAACTGAAGCAATATATAAGTAACACATGAAGGAGCAGTAGCTCTCTGAATAAACTCGCAATGAAAACCTACTGCAATGCATACACACAGAAAACTAGCCTGAATGCACAGCGCTATGTACAACTCGGGTCACTGGGGGGTTTCGGGGGTTTCAGAACATTGAAAGTGTGATTGTACATGAGCTATCAAACAGCCACGATGGAATACTTCATTCAGTCGAGACTCGGGGGAGGTCTGCAGGAAGCGGCGGATGCTTGTGACAAAACCTTCCTCAGACAGTTCAACATCAGGGGGGGCCCTCACAGAAAAACTTCCCTTCCTTTCAAAAATGAGAATGTGTCACAGTAATACAAGACTGCACAGATATATTGTTGGGGCTGGAGTGACAAGCAGGTTTTGTGTGTTGTGTGGCGGTGTTTGACGGATGTGAAGAGAGGGAGAGATGAATGAATTTACAGTAACTATACACACTTGAGAAAAAAAACTTGACGCCGTACTCGGAGAATTTCACAAAGAGAAAGCGTGAAATTCAGCGTTGACTCCTTTTGTACAAACAGTTGCCTAATATATCAAATACAAAACATCCACACGTTACAGGAAAAAATAAAATGTATGTGGACAAAAAATGAATCAGAAAGTAGAGGGAGGGAGGGAGTCAAATATGGTAGCATGGGAGCAGTATGTGTGTGTGTGTGTGTGTGTGTGTGTGTGTGTGTGTGTCAGCGGACAGTAACGATCCCAGTGGAAGGATCGATGAGAAACACCCCCTACTGAGAGTGAACACATAAATGGGCGGACATGGTCAATCAGAGTGTGCCCTAGTATGTGTGTGTTCATGTCTACATGCATGTGTGTGTGTACTCTATATCGGCGTGTGTGTACGCAGCTGTCGTGTACGTGTCTCTTTTGTCTACATACCTACATATCCGCCTACGTGTGTGTGTGTCTGTGTCTGCGTCTACGTCTGCCTGTGTCTATATATCTGCTCATGTCTGCAAGTATCTGTGTATGTTTTTTTTACGTCTCGCAACACCCCTCGATCCGACGGACGTCTAGACGACTCAGTGCCCGTCGCCGCCGGGCGGCTTGGCGTCGTGCTGCTGCCCCCCCGGCGCCGCCGCCCCGCCGGGCAGCCAGGGGGAGACGGAGCGCGAGGTGGTCTGCTTGGCCATGCTGTAGTGGCTGATCACCGTGTAGAAGCGGCCCCGGGAGTTGGCGTCCTGAGCAGCGTAGTACGCCTCCAGAGAGGCTGGGATGCACCGCTTGTGCTGTCGGGGAGAAAGAGAGAGAGAGCAGCAAGTTCAGGTCATGGGGAGAAAGAGAGAGAGAGCAGCAAAGTTCAGGTCATCTACTAATGATAGATCTATCTATCTATCTATCTATCTATCTATCTATCTATCTATCTATCTATCTATCTATCTATCTATCTATCTATCTATCTATCTATCTATCTATCTATCTATCTATCTATCTATCTATCTATCTATGTATGTATCTATCTATCTATCTATCTATCTATCTATCTATCTATCTATCTATCTATCTATCTATCTATCTATCTATGTATCTATCTATCTATCTATCTATCTATCTATCTATCTATCTATCTATCTATCTATCTATCTATCTATGTATCTATCTATCTATCTATCTATCTATCTATCTATCTATCTATCTATCCATCTATCTATCTATGTATCTATCTATCTATCTATCTATCTATCTATCTATCTATCATCTATCTATCTATCTATCTATCATCTATCTATCTATCTATCTATCTATCTATCTATCTATCTATCTATCTATCTATCTATCTATCTATCTATCTATCCATCTATCTATCTATCTATCTATCTATCTATCTATCTATCTATCTGTCTATCTGTCTATCTGTCTATCTATCTATCTATCTGTCTATCTATCTATCTATCTATCTATCTATCTATCTATCTATCTATCTATCTATCTATCTATCTATCTATCTATCTATCTATCTATCTATCTATCTATCTATCTATCTATCTATCTATCTATCTATCTATCTATCTATCTATCTATCTATCTATCTGTCTATCTATCTATCTATCTATCTATCTATCTATCTATCTATCTATCTATCTATCTATCTATCTATCTATCTATCTATCTATCTATCTATCTATCTATCTATCTATCTATCTATCTATCCATCTATCTATCTAGATACTCACTGAAGTTGCAGCTCCAAATATGAGATTATATAAAAAAACACTTTTCTGAACTCTGCAGTGTTTTTGTTTATGTGCGTCCCACAGTTTTCAGAGGAGCACCCACCGGCCATATTAACGGTGTGAGTATGTGCATTATTATGGGCTTGTGTGCATGTATTTGTATTGTATGTGTATCTGCACTGGCCGTGTGTGTGTGTGTGTGTGTGTGTGTGTGTGTGTGTGTGTGTGTGTGTGTGTGTGTGTGTGTGTGTGTGTGTGTGTGTGTGTGTGTGTGTGTGTGTGTGTGTGTGACGCCGCTAATAATACCTCTCTGCTGACTGCACTCAGAGCCCCTGCAGAGGTTGTACGCCTAAAACTAGATTTATTCCACCTAACAGACCAGATTTGTCCAAAGACACAGACAAGGTGACTTTTCACAAAGCACTGTGAAACTTACTGGCCTTAGAGGAGCAGCACACTGGAAAATCAAGAAGTATCAGGGTAAATACTGCCAAGGCTCCAATAGGGGAGGAAGGGAAGGAAGGAAGGAAGGGAAGGGAAGGAAAGGAAAGGAAGGGAAAGGAAGGGAAGGGAAAGGAAAGGAAGGGAAGGGAAGGAAAGGAAAGGAAAGGAAAGGAAAGGAAAGGAAAGGAAGGGAAGGGAAAGGAAAGGAAGGGAAGAGAAAGGAAAGGAAAGGAAAGGAGAGGAATGGAAAGGAAAGAAAAGGAAAGGAAAGGAAAGGAAAGAAGAGGAATGGAAAGGAAAGGAAAGGAGAGGAATGGAAAGGAAAGGAAGGGAAAGGAAGGGAAAGGAAAGGAAAGGAAAGGAAAGGAAAGGAAGGGAAAGGAAGGGAAAGGAAAGGGGAGGAAGGGAAAGGAAAGGGAAGGGAAGGGAAGGAAGGGAAGGGAAAGGAAAGGAAGGGAAGAGAAAGGAAAGGAAAGGAAAGGAGAGGAATGGAAAGGAAAGAAAAGGAAAGGAAAGGAAAGGAAAGAAGAGGAATGGAAAGGAAAGGAAAGGAGAGGAATGGAAAGGAAAGGAAGGGAAAGGAAGGGAAAGGAAAGGAAAGGAAAGGAAAGGAAAGGAAAGGAAAGGAAGGGAAAGGAAGGGAAAGGAAAGGGGAGGAAGGGAAAGGAAAGGGAAGGGAAGGGAAGGGAAAGGAAAGGAAAGGAAAGGAATGGAAAGGAAAGGAAAAGCCCATGTGCTGTACATCTGTTTCACATTCAACAGTAAGGCAGAGCTGATCTGCACAACAAATTGTGTGGGATCTGTCCGTTATTCTCTCCTTCCTGACCTCGTCCATATGAAGAGGAGTTATCCAGCAGTCCACATGGATAATGACAAAACACAAATACTGCAGAGATTATGGAGAGGTTTTTTTTTTTCGATATATAAAGAATCAAAATCTAAAACCCTGTTGGTTGTAAGAGCCAGAGTGACTGATATGATGAAAATGCCCCATCCGTTTGTCCTCATTAGGTTCTCGGTGTAACTCGACCTTAAAGATAACTTCTAAGTAGGACAGGTGTATTATTTCTTTTTCCCCCAGAGGGCCGAGGGGCAGCCCACTCACCTTTAGTATTTTAATCCTTTATTTAGACAGTGGGGGAGTCGAGAGGGAGACAGCGTGGGGTCAGCTATTTTCAATGGGCCGAGCGTGTACTCAAGGCATCCAGCGAAGCATCAAACTACCTTGACGCTACAAACCTGGTTTGATTTTTGGGGGGGGGGCTCAGCAGAGGATAAGGAGGAGGAGGAGGAGGAGGAGAGGACCAGCATGGTTTTCATAGTTTCTGGAGCCGCAGTGCAAAAGGAAAAAAGGTCAGATGACGCGATTTCTCCCAGAAGCCGATGTTGTTATTAATGACTAAACGACTACGTCTGCGTTCTGGTGCATACATCATTTCTCAGTCATATATTACAGGGCGCTGTTGGGTTTCATAATTAGCGCCCATTAGCAGCTCGTCAGGTCGGCTATTCCTACGAACAGATAGGTTTATGAACAGACTGTGAGCAGGGTATAGAATTTATGTCACGCTGAAATATACATCACCCGTCGTGGTGCACAAGTGCAAATGTCAGACGCTTCATAAATCTCCCGCCTGCGGTGCACCGTGGCGGCGTCAAACGAGGGGCGTAATGAAGCTGCAACCAATTACGTTTTGGCGTCGGGAACGTTTTTCTCCCGAGCGCAGGAAGTGACGCACTGAAATTTCGATGCCTGAACGCACACACACACACACACACACACACACACACACACAGCTCATACCTTGTAAATGAATCCATCTGGGCAGGCGTGGTCGTAGGTGAAGGCTTTATAAACCACCAGGAACACGATGCAGGCTAGGAAGGCCAGGGCCAGGATGATCAGGATGGTCACCTGGAGAGAGGACACACACACAACACGCTGGTCAGTGTGTGTGTGTGTGTGTGTGTGTGTGTGTGTGTGTGTGTGTGTGTGTGTGTGGTCGTAATAAATGATAAGACAACGCTGGCGGAGGTCAATAGCTCCTCAAGGCAAGGTGTTCCTGTTGAGTTACATGATGAATGATAAAAGCTAGCTTGCCTCCGCCCGCACAGAGCTGCTTGGTTCAGATGAATACAAGACACAGTAGAGCAGGAACATCATTTCTATTCTATTCTATTATGTTGTGCTTTTGTTTTCTCTGTATTGTATTTCTCTTCTCTTTACTCTGATAACAACTGCAAATACGACATTATTTTTCATGCACTTTCTTGGTTAAATAGCGGTTAAATCACTGCACACCTTTTCTTCCTTCCCCCATTAAAACATGAAGCTTCCCTAAGAGGAGAAATCACACGACAGCTGGAACGATCTCAGCTTTAACAAAGTCTGCAGCTCCAGTTGTGCAGATGATTAAATCTTGTAATGTGAGCGAGTTCATATGAAGGACTTCTTTCTAACAGGCATTTGAAAAAAAGAAATCTGAAAATATTTGTGAGCAAAAGTCTTAAAGTAGCTAATAACATGATAATCCATAGTGAGTTTTACTTTGATGCTAGCAATAATTAGATATGTTAGTAGTAGATATGTTATTTATTTATTTTATTGAGTTATTGGATGTCTTGTTTTGGAGAGAAACTCGACATCAACCGATCAGTATTCCAGCTGGCACGCGACCGACGTTCATCGTCATGGTAGTCGAGTCCGCGGGCGAATTCAATTAGCCCTCGGCGTATGTCTGAATATTTCCAGCTGTGTACAGGCAGAGGCAGAAGAAAGGAAGCTCATTGTTTCCCGTATTTAATACGGAGGTGGCAAACAGATTCAATAATACACTGTCACTAATTGCATTTTCTGACAGTGCCAGCAGCGTCTCTGGTGATAAACTGTGCTAATTCAGTCAGTCAGCGGGGTTGGTCTAAATAAAAATGTATTCAAAAACATTGCAACTGTAAAGAGGAAAGGAAGAAGAAGGCGTGGAAGAAGGTCAAACTGTTTATTCCCATCACTTTCTTCCTTTCAATTCCTTTCAAGTTTTGAACTTAACGAGCGTTCCCTGAGCTGAACCGCATCGCGTCTGCTCAGCTTTTCACAACAAAAGCGCGATAAAACGTGAACAGGAGTTGCACAGAGCAGCACGGGTAGCGATATATAAAAACAGCTCTGTAAAGATGTGAAAAAATGCTTAAAGCGGAGCTAATCTAACGCGTGGGAATGCAGACCGACGCAAATAAAGAGGTCCGCGTCCTCTCTCTGTGGTTGGAGGTGTGAAATGTGCGTCGTCTCCCCTGCAGGCCGGGTGACGTCTCGTAAAAAAAAAAGACGATTAACATATAAAAGGATTTGGTTTTCTCCCACTTTCTGCTCGAGTCCCTGAATGAGCACTTCATTAGCATTATGATAATAGAGTGCAAAGCAGAGCGCCGTCTGATGTTGTCTGCCAAGCGTACAGTATGGGTGTGCACATGTGGTGTGTGCATATGCCTATACCTGTGTGTGTGTGTGTGTGTGTGTGTGTGTGTGTGTGTCATCCACACTCTCAAAAGCTCTCAGCCAAAACAATTTTGTTGCCATAACAACGCCCGTGACGACGGAAGCGAAAAGAAAAAGAAACAACAACCCTCTTCGGTTGGCAGAGCACATTTCCAATTTCCTGTTTTCGTTTTTTCTAATTGGAGATTGAAGCGTTTGACGCCGACGCCGCCCGATTTTTCACCGCCGTCCGCGCGGCCCGTCGCAGCACGATGTCACAGCGATCGCACGCGGCGTGACCATTAGTCTCCATCAGCCTTATGGAGGCGGACAGGGACACGCAGGCTAAGCGACCGGTGGCTCGGTGTCAACCGGGGGACACGACACTGCCGCTGACACTCTGTAAATTACATCAACCACATCAGACGGCGGTACACATGAAAGGATCACTTTTTAAATGGTGATGCGCATGAAACGGCTTATTAAGAGGATTACTGTAAAGCCGCTCGTAACGCGGAGGAACCGACGGCTGTTTTTGTGCGTGTAGAGGCTTTGCTCCGGTTGGGTCGGACACTTTGAAACACGAAATGAGGCGTTGAGGCTCGGCGACGCCTCGGTATAAAAACGGCAGCAGCAGCTTCTGATTTTCCACAACCAAAATAGAGAAACGTTTATTCATACATGACCTTCATCAAGCACTGAAATACCATTCAATAGGTTTAGTATTGAATGACACTTTTCCCTACAGTGATCAAGACGATAATAATACAACTATCTCAGTGCTGCTCTTGACCCTCGTATAGAGAGTTCAGCTATTCCAGTTGTTTGGTGTTATATCCTATTTCCTATCACTAAGACTGTCATGTCCTCCTCCCCCCGCCTACTAGTTTTCTCCCTGTCTGTGTGTGTGTGTGTGTGTGTGTGTGTATGTGTGTCGACGGGCGTGGCTCCAATCTCCGGCTCCTCCCTGCATTCATCACCTCATCCCGATCACCTGCTCTACCCCGCACCCCTGCTATCCATCATCTCATCACCACCAGCTTAAGAACCCCGGCTTTCCATCCACTCATCGCCAGATCGTCGTTTGCACGGCCCCGTCAGTCTCGTTCTCGGCCGCTTTGTGGGTTTATCTCAAAGTTCCCTTTTGCCTTACTAAACCTTGTTTTCCTACCTAGATCCAGCCTCCTTCCCTGGTCCCTTGCCTGTTACCCTGCCTGCCCGTCTGTCTCCTGGTTCCTTGCCTGTATCCCTTGCCTGTCTGCCTGCCTGCCTGTCCGTCTCCTGGCTCCCCGCTTGTCATCCTGCCTGCCTGTCTCCACATCCACGCCTGCACCAGTCTGTCTCCCCTGCTTGGTTGTTCGTACCTCACCAGTAAACCGGTTCACCTCAACCTTCGTCTCTGTGTCCGGGTTTTTGCATTTGGGTCCTGAACCTGATCGTAACCATAACAAAGACTGACGAATTCAAAGACAGTTGCACTTCCGCCGACTAGTTTAGAGTAATAAAAAGATAATAATAACATTGAAATTACAACTTTAGAACATCTTGTACCATAAATTACACCATAATTGCAGAATCACTACAGCAACTGAGACAAGTCAAACAATTGATCGCTTTTAACTCACATTTAAAGATCTGTGTTAATACAGCTGTAGCCGTGGGGGGTGTATGAAGCCATTAAATACCTACCCTGACCTTTCTCCATTATTCATAATCTGGCTGAACTCAGCACTCACAAGATAAAGACCCCCCTCCATCCCCTCTCTATCTGCCAGGCTCTATTGGCCTGACGCTATATGTATTTTTCTGTAACAAGGTAATGCTCTTAAGTATTTATCTGATCGCGGCTAAATCCATGACGAGGATGTGTCCACGCAGCGACCGGGGGGGTGAAGACACAATAGAACAGACTGCAATACAATACAATAGTTACGATGCTTTTAAAAGCACCGGTGAATCACCGGTCCAGTCGCTGGGCTCTGATCTCCCCCGGCAACGCAGCTTCCCCCACCATCATCATGCTTTTGTGAATGTTGGCTGTTTTCGTCGTTAGCGCTCTGGTGTGTGTGTGTGTGTGTGTGTGTGTGTGTGTGTGTGTGCCATCCTCCGCTACTATCACCGCCACCACAACCACCACATCATCCCATTTGCTTTCCAAAGCCAGATAACACTGTTGACAGATTTGTGTTGGCTGCAGGTATACAGCAGCAGAGTCCCCGCTACAGTTTGGGTCTGGGAACAACATGTCCTCAACAGAGACTGGCTCTGATGATGAAGATTAGTTTGGTTGGGAGAGTATTGGCGGGTGATGCTAACTTGCTGGGCTTTAACAGATAATCTCCCTCCTCTGAATCTGCCCTGCCTGGACCCCGATAGAAGCACTGTTTTTTTTTTTTATATCCGCATGGTTGAAATCAGTTCAGTTGTATTTATAAAGCTGCGCCAGGCAAGATGTTTTTGCTACGATACATCCATCTTATCAGCCTGAATCACAGAGTGGAGCTAAAAGAGACTCTGTAGATTCGCTCCATTGGCCCAAATTAAATCCTGGTGTCGGGTGCGGTCACATCTCCACCCTACAGGAAGTGATGAATCAAAACTGGAAAACTAACTTGTTGGACTTATATCAGCTAAAGCCGTAAAAATGGAAATGAAACGGGAAAGTCTTGAGGCAAGAAACCTCTTGAGGCGGTTTTCTGATGAGTTGAAATGAACAAATCGGGTGACAGGGTCGGGCTGGTGGTTACAGACGCCATCTGATAACCAAAAAGGTCACAGGTTTGATCCCCGCAACAGCGAATGTTGTCCTTGAGCAAGTGGAAAGTGTGGATTGGCTAAATAGAAAACGTCCTCATCCCTTCAAGACTGTTTGCCGATGGTTTGAAATGAATGACTAAAGCAGTTTGAATGGAGAAGCAAGGCTATCCTATAAAGCTTCCTTTAAAGTGAGCATGAAACACAAAAACACACCACGTGATTTCGGGGTGTTTTCAGTTACGTCTCGCCGTCATTCGGAGAACATGCGCCTAAAAAAACGAAGGAAGTGTAAGATGAATTGTTTTGATGCCGATGCTTCCTGGACTTGTTGTTGTCTTTTGCACCTGCAGCACTCAAACCCAACAGTCAAACCCCAGCTCTCTCTGTGCATCATCATCTCTGACACTGTCCTACCTGTCCTTCATGTTGTCCTTCATACACACACACACACACACACACACACACACACAGGCATTAGATATTTTTTGTGTTTATTTCAAAGCCGAAGCCAAAGGCAATTTCCAAATGGATACGCTTCTTCCACGTCCCATTGTACCACCGTTGGACGTATGATTTCACTTCACTACGTTAGAATGCAACACACCACCCACTCTCACTGCTGGAACTTGACAGGCCATATGGGGGGGAGCAGACACCTCCCCACATCCTCTCTAGGAAAAGAGAAGACAGAGAGAGAGAGAAGGGGAGGAGGGGAGGGAGAGGGGGGAGGGAGGTGTGAGGCAAGGGGGGGGGGGGGGGGGCGAACGTGAGAGAAAAATGATGCTGATAAAAACAGATAACAGTGGCAGAAAGAGAGAGGGAAAAGGAGGAGACGACAGAGGCAATGAAAGCGACTGAAAACGAGTGAAAGCCAGAGAGACAGAATGATGGAGATCCAGGGGCAGATGGAGTCGCTCCTCTCTCTCTCTCTCTCCTCTCTCTCTGTGCCAGGTGGCAGAGAGAGAGAGAGAGAGACAGGCAAGGCAGACAGACATAGAGAGAGAGAGAGAGAGAGAGAGAGAGAGAGACAGGCAAGGCAGACAGACAGAGAGAGAGAGAGACAGGCAAGGCAGACAGACACAGACAGAGAGAGAGAGAGAGACAGGCAAGGCAGACAGACACAGAGAGAGAGAGAGAGAGACAGGCAAGGCAGACAGACAGAGAGAGAGAGAGAGAGAGAGAGAGACGGGCAAGGCAGACAGACAGAGAGAGAGAGAGAGAGACAGGCAAGGCAGACAGACATAGAGACAGAGAGAGAGAGAGAGCTAACACAATGGGAGATCAGTCGATGCATCAATCAATAGACGACTGAAGGAAGCATAAACACAACTATTTCTCACTCATCTCCCCATTACCCTCCTGACACCTTCTCAATTCCGGCACAAACCAAAACTCAATCCTCCTTTTTCAAGGATCGTTTTCTGTTCCCGTGTTCTCGTGGTAAAAGTGGCCCAACAGGAGTTTCACCGTCCTCTGGAGCCCCTGCACGTCCACAGGGGTCTTAATATCAATGCTCTCTTATCTTGGCTGGAATAATCTCTCATCCCCTTTGAACAATTAACATTTGAAATCAATGAAAGGGGTGACAGAGTGGGTTAGCGGTTAGTAGAGACCGTCCCCGTGGAAACACAAAGCCTAAAGGTCTCAGGTTCGATTCCAGCGAGAGCCAGAGTGTGTCCATCAGCGGTCGTGGATCAGCTAAAGTCGTAAAAATGGAAATGAAACGTCCTCTCGTCCTCTCGAGGCGCTTTTCTGATGATTTGAAATGAACGAATCGGGTGACAGGGGTGGGCCGGTGGTTACAGGCGCCAATCCGATAACCGGAAAGGTCACAGGTTTGATCCCCCAGCAACGGCGAATGTGTCCTTGAGCAAGAAAGTTGTGGATTGGCTAAATGGAAAACGTCCTCACCCCTCCAAGACGTGTTTTGCTGATATTAATGACTAAAGCAGTTTGAGTGGAGAAGCATGGCAAGCGAAGGAGAGCCACATATTCTTTCATTACTGGATTCCTGATGCTGCAGTTCAACAGAACAAGTATTTTTTTTGTGTTATTTCTTTTCTAAATTGATGTTTCTAGCAGGGGGGGGCAAAACAACAGAAGCACTCATGCTGTATTTGAGACGAAGACACTTTCTTCATCGATTTTTCCTTTTGCAGCACTGACTCCTCACACTCATCCAGCCCTTCCCTCCAAAAGCATCTCGGTGCAAAGTTCACCGTTGTTTTTTAAGCCAGTGGAACAAAGATAATTCTCAAAGCGGACGAGGAGGAGGAGGAGGAGGAGGAGGAGGAGGGCCTTCGGGGAGGCGTGGGGCTCCGACTGCAAGCCTGGTATCAGAGACAGGGCAGAGGGATGCCAAGGAGATGGGAGTGAGGGGACGAGGTCCGTAGGGGGGGGACTGGCTCTCCAGCCGGGGTGAGCACAGCTGCAGTACCGTGGCAACAGAGTACAAACACTCTCGATGCTGACACACACACACACTAATGGGAATAGAAACGGTTAGAGCGATGAAAAAAAGCACTGACGCGTGTTATTCCTCGGATCTCGGACGGTTCGGGTCGAGATTTGGGTTCAGGAACAAGCATCTCCCGAAGCTGCAAAGACGGGTGTGAGCTTTAGTGTCCTCCAAAAACAACGACTGGATCTTAGTGGATGCTCTGCCTGCCTCCACAATGTTATTCTGCTTTTTGTTCAGCAGTGAGCATCAAATAATGGTCATTTTGGGTGTAAAACCTGAAAAAAAACAACTCTCCATTAATTCTCTAGATGTCCATTCATTCAATGGGGCAGGAAGTGTCTTTTGATGACACCACTGATCACAGTCCCGGTTCTCTGTATGCCAGCGGTGGGACAGAGTAGTTCATATGTGAGGTTCGAAACAACTGCGCCACAATAAGTGAGCGAATGAGTAAAAAGGGGAAATGTGTGAATCACTCGTGTGTCATCAACTGAACTGTCAAAATCCATCAGGAGAACATGAAATATGTGACGTCAGTTCAAATCCAATTCCGAAAATCTAGTCTATGAAAATATACTCTCTCTCTCTCTCTCTCTCCCTCTCTCTCTCTCCCTCTCTCGTCCATGTGTTTTCCCGAGTTCCATGTGTTGCGTGTCTCTTGCACATGTTGTGTGCAGGCAGCTCCATCCTTGGCCCGGTGTATTCTGTCCATCAGAGGCCAGTGGGCGCGAGACTGAATTCTCTGTTTGGCCCAGTTGGTTGCCATCTGGCTGACCGACAGGAACAAGGTGGACGGTCTGGGCTCTTAAAGGGACAGTCCTCCTCACGCCTTCAGGTGACGTGCATGTGTTTTTTTTTACTTTCCGAAATAATATTATCATCGCTTACGGATGTTTGGGGGTACAATGTAATATGGACGGAGGGAGAAGAAGGTCTGACTGTGTTGCATTTAAATGGTGATTGTGCCTGTGAGGGCTGGTGTGTGTGTGTGTGTGTGTGTGTCCTCTGTTTTGTTGTGAGATGTTTCACCAAAAACCTCAACGTCTCTCTCTCTCTGTCACACACACACACACACACACACACACACACACACTCAGGGAGATGGTGCGTGTTCAGCAGGAGATGGATGCTAATTATGCTAATGTATCCCAATTAGGCAAGGTCTCTATGGAAACGGAACTTCAAAGGTGTGTAGGAGTACGCTGTCATACTGGTTATAAACAGGGCTCGGAGGATAACGGAGCTCTTCAGCGTGGTCTCAAATCAAATACCAGGTGGTCTGAATGAACCAGAGAGAGAGAGAGAGAGAGAGAGAGAGAGAGAGAGAGAGACGGGCCTACGTCTTACTCTTCCTCGGTTTGTTTTTCTTCTTTCAATGACGTATGAATAAATTAATGAAATACACACAAACACCAGTTGCATCCACTTTAGATCCACTGATCTTCACTCTGCAGTGGAGGTTGGGGGAACAGGAGATCCACTGCTAAAGAGGTATAAACACACACACACACACACACACACACACACACACACACACACACACACACACACACACACACACACATTGATAGAAAGGGAAGGGCAGGGATTAATTGGTACTTTATTATGCTGAATTTTCACCTTTGAAGCTTTGGCAATATTGTTACAATTAACATTCATGCCAATAAATCAGAACTGAACTGAACTGAACTGAACTGAACTACTGAACTGAACTGAACTGAACTGAACTACTGAACTGAACTACTGAACTGAACTACTGAACTGAACTGAACTACTGAACTGAACTACTGAACTGAACTGAACTGAACTGAACTCCTGAACTGAATTGAACTACTGCACTGATCTGAACTGAATTGAACTACTGAACTGAATTGAACTACTGAACTTAACTGAACTACTGAACTGAACTACTGAACTGAACTGAATTGAGCTGAACTACTGAACTGAATTGAACTGAACTGAATTGAACTGAATTGAGCTGAACTACTGAACTGAATTGAACTGAACTGAATTTAACTGAACTACTGAACTGAACTGAACTCAACTACTGAACTGAACTACTGAATTGAACTGAACTGAACTGAATTGAACTACTGAACTGAACTGAACTGAGCTGAACTACTGAACTGAACTGAACTGAACTGAACTACTGAACTGAACTGAACTGAACTGAACTGAACTGAACTGAACTGAATCAAATCAAATTGATAAAGTGAGACAGACGAACAGCGACTGAGGCAGAGACAGACCCAAATATAGCGAGGACAGGAACAACAACATGATGAATAACCATCCCTCTGTTCCAGGATTTGATTACATCTGATTGGTCCTGATATCCTGCTGATTGGGCGGCAACGACCCGCTGCACCCTCACACCTTACCAACACTGAGACACCAAGCTCTCGCAATGAGATATTAATGCAGAGCGCCAGCGCAATAGAAACTCTGTTTATCCTAGTGCAAACACACACACACACACACACACACACACACACACACACACACTACTTATACATCAGTAATAAGTCTCTGAGGAGACACTAAACATCTGGATTAGATTTGCTAATCAGCTTCTACTCCTGTAGATGAAGACGCTTGCAGAGAGAAAATGATATTATTAATGATGTGGCACGCCTCCCTACGCACACACACACACACACACACACACACGCACACACACACACACACACACACGCACGCACACACGCACACACACACACACACACACACACACACACACATCCTTCCCCCCCGGTTTGGCAAACAACAGAATGAACATACCTCTAAACACCAGACAAGGTTCATTACTCTAATGTTTTCCTGTCTCTCGGTCTCCTGGGGATTTTAATGTTCCCGCTGTATGTGTTCACCTTGTTGACAGCTGCATGTATGTGTGTGTGTGTGTGTATGTGTGTGTGTGTGTGTGTGTGTGTGTGTGTGTGGTTATTCCATCACTCTTTATCTGTCTGTGTTTGTGTCCTCGTGCCCTGAGGACAAATTCTTTCCAATGGTACATTTTTCTTACAAAGAAAAGTAAAAATCCACAATCACAATATGTGGTAAACTGTAGAATACAATTGTTCTTTGACCAATTTGTCCATATCAACAATTCAATTATGATCATTGATTCTAGTACGGTAAGGACCCCGAATGCTGCCGGTCTCTACTCACGGCTGTGTATTGGCTAGCATTACCTTTTACCTTTTAACAGTGCAACAACAACAGCAGACATCATTTCCTGGATCACCAACAATTAGGAGCAATCAACAGTCAGCAGCGAGAAGGTCAGAGCCATCGCGCCCTGACAATTATCCCCGTGTGACAGGAGAACGGGTCGCATGAGAGAAAAAGTCATAGAAAGAAATATGAGAAATAAGAGATGAGGAGAGAGAGAGTACAGCACTTTAAGATAAGGACATATTAGGGCGAGTAAGAGGAGGAAGGGATATGATTCAGGGGGGAGGTACTTCTTGAAGAGATTACTTTTTCAGCCGACGACGGACGAGACGAGGCCGCTCTCCTAATTGGAAGTGGAAGGTCATCACGGCAGTTAAATAAGAGTTAACGCAACAAAAACACGAAAATGGAAGGAAGATGTGAATTGAAAAATGTAAGAAATGTTCCTTGTCCTCGACTCTACTCTCATTTTTTTTTTCCACCCCCCCCAAAAAAAAAGCTCCAGTAAAACAAACAACATGGACCGATCTCTCTTGGGTGGTGATTTCCATGATACCGCTGAGGCCTGGAGTGTGTGTGTGTGTGTGTGTGTGTGTGTGTGGGCTTTAGGGCTGGAGAGACAAGACGTGTGGGTGTGTGAGTATATGCAGGATAAATTTGCCGTCAGGGGGGTTTCAGCTCTCGTGTCGTACATCATTTCTCCGATTTTTCCCCCATAAGCACCCACTTTGTCGCTCGACATACATGAGCGCGTGTGCGCGTTGCCTTCCCGCTAGCATGCACACGTAGAGCAGAGACAATAAAAAAAAAAAGAGATAAAACGAAAAGGGAAAGGGAGAAGCGGCTCGTCTGCAGTCTGTCCGTCTCCTTGTAATTGCTCCCATGACTCACCTTGTCAGAACAACATCGGCGGAGACAAGGACTCCGGCTGAGGACAGAGGAGGCAATGACCTCTCACTATCTCGCTCCACTTTATCCCCCCCCCCCCCCCAACGTGAAAACATCAAAGCCGGCCCTATTCTTTTTTTATTACGTTTCCACTTTATCGCGATGGCTCTCCACTCTCTAGTAGGATACGTATAATCGAGCGTCCGTGAACCCCCGAGCGCGCTTCCCCCTCTGATCGGTGTTTGAGTCGCGGCGGGGCGTTTCCGCCTCTTCTGAATGAGGGCCGATCCGCCTTTGATTCATCACGTCTAGTTTTGAATTTAGCGTGTTTGCGTTGATTAAGACCCGACGTGTCCGGGCGCCGCCGATGCGAAAGCAATTTCCTCCTGGGAATGAACGAAGTTGTAATCTTACCTAAAGGTTAAAGCTGATGAATGGCAGCTGGTTCAGGATCAGGTAAGGATAAACGCGTTTCTACACCTGTGGACTTGGAGCTAATACAGCCATCTTGCCATAGTACCACCCCCCTCCACCACCAGCACCACCTCCAGCACCACCCTCCTTATGGCGTTGTGTTTGCCGGTTGATTGTAGCCCTGCTGCTGCCGTCTTTTGTTTGCTCCCGGTTCTGAATCATTTCGTAAATGTTGTGTGTTCAGATAGTGAGCGCTCAGATAAAGCCGCCGTCGTCCGGCGAGTGATCAAGTGTGCCACGCGGCGTAGGACTTTCGCCCGTCAGTCGCCGATCAGACTCGGAAAAACCCATTTTATTCCTGAGCAATTTATTCCGGAGATATAGAGCGTCCGAGAGTGAGTTTGGATGCGGCGGGCCAGGATGTCCTTGTATAAAAATAAGACAGGATGTTCGGTATGAGATGGGAATCCGAGGTGGATTTAGTTTTTTTTCTTCTTCTAATAGCAAATTGGATTTTCCCTTCCCTTGATATTCGAGATAAGATAGGATGTGCAGTTAGAATGCTATCCAGTCGAGTGTGCCTCGTATATCGAACGTCGGGTTGCTGGGGGGGGGGTGTGATTTATGTATATATATTCACATCTGCTGATATTGATACGGAGACAGTGATTGAAGTGCACTCTCCTCTGAGGTGCTGCTTGATATGAGATCTGAGACAAGAAGTAGAGCAGAACAGAAGCCATCTGGAGGTATAAATCATCCCAGATATCACTCACACACCGCTGTCTGTCTGCCTGTCAGCCTGTCTGTCTGTCTGTCTGTCTGTCTGTCTGTCTGTCTGTCTGTCTGACACGACGGGCCTCTTCGCAGTGACAAATGACTCAGACGGCGGTTGGCTTCGGGGCCCCCCGGGGACGGCAGGCTTGACCAGAACCGAGGGGGGTTGTGTGTGTTTGTGGTTAAGTGGAGCGTAAAAAGGTAGATGCACGCCGCCGCCCAACCGCCGGTTCGGATTTACACGGTGTTACCGGTTTATTCACGTTAACGGCGTCCTCTTCCTGCCCGTTCGTACCGATGACCGAAAACCCTCCTCACATAATGCTGCACAGCCACAACCAGCTGAGGCACAAACTGATTCATCAATTAACAATGACAGCTTGCAATCCTAATCCCTGACCCTGTGTGTGTGTGTGTGTGTGTGTGTGTGTGTGTGTGTGTGTGTGTGTGTGTGTGTGTGTGTGTGTGTGTGTGTGTGTGTGCACGTGTGTGTGTGTACATATCTGTGTGTGTGTGGGTGTGTGTGTGTGCATGTGTATGAGCCAAGGGTCTAAGAATCACGCCTGACAAGCTCATTTGATCAAAAGCTGAGGCTCTGCCGCTTGGAGCTGGCAGCATTGTAATAGGAGCTGTGTGTGTGTGTGTGTGTGTGTGTGTGTGTGTGTGTGTGTGTGTGTGTGTGTGTGTGTGTGTGTGTGTGTGTGTGTGCATGTTTGTTCGTAAGCTTTCGAAATCTTCTGAAAATGCTTCCCGTCGTGTTTGACGAGAGATTACGAGCAAGCTGCCGCTGATTGTTGGCTTGTTTTACGAGAAGATGGAGAGAGAAGACAGAGAGGGAGGATGAAGGGGAGGAGAGGAGAGGAGAGGTGAGGAGAGGAGAGGAGAGGAGAGGAGAGGGGAGGAGACGAGAGGAGAGGAGAGGAGAGGAGAGGAGAGGAGAGGTGAGGAGAGGTGAGGAGAGGTGAGGAGAGGGGAGGAGAGGGGAGGAGACGAGAGGAGAGGAGAGGAGAGGAGAGGAGAGGAGAGGAGAGGTGAGATGAGGTGAGGTGAGGAGAGGAGAGGAGAGGAGAGGGGAGAGGAGAGGAGAGGAGATGAGACGAGAGGAGAGGAGACGAGAGGAGAGGAGAGGAGAGGAGAGGAGAGGGGAGGTGAGGAAATGAGAGGAGAGGGGAGGTGAGGAGAGGAGAGGAGAGGAGAGGTGAGGAGAGGTGAGGAGAGGGGAGGAGACGAGAGGAGAGGAGAGGAGACGAGAGGTGAGGTGAGGTGAGGTGAGGAGAGGAGAGGAAATGAGAGAAGAGGAGAGGAGAGAGGAGAGGAAACGAGAGGAGAGGAGAGAAGAGGAGAGGAGAGGAGAGTAGAGGAGAGGAGTGGAGAGGAAACGAGAGAAGAGGAGAGGAGAGGAGAGGAGAGGAAACGAGAGGAGAGGAGAGGAGAGGAGAGAAGAGGAGAGGAGAGGAGAGGAGAGGAGAGGAAACGAGAGAAGAGGAGAGGAGAGGAGAGGAGAGGAAACGAGAGGAGAGAGTACATAAGGTTGCCGGTTGAATCCCAGGAGGGGAAAATGGTGCTTCTGTCAACAACCCGTTTCCAGCTGGACATGAAACAGCTGCAACATGGAGGTGAAACTTCAGTTCTGATCCTCACAGCAGCAGAAGAAACATCCACGTTCACTCCTGCAGAAACTCGCAATCTTTACAAGAGGAACATGAAAAGTTGTTGAAGTATTGTGAGCGACTATATATAAATATATATATATATATACATGTGTCTATCCAGTATGTGGCAGCCCCCGGAGGGACCCGCTGCACCCCCGTACACAAACACACCATCTCTTTATTCCAACACCTGCTGCAGCGGAGGAGTTCAGACGCTCCCACATCGCAACCTCTCCTTCTCCCAGTTGCTTCTCCAACTTTTTTTCCTCCTCCCTCTCATGCGCTCTCTCCCTCCCTCGAGTCCAGAACAGCAACATGAGGTACAAAGCTATACCGGCTGATGGCAAATCAATTGTTCTCCTGTCGTTCCACACACACACACACTCACACACACACACACACACACACACACACACACACACTCACGGGTGTGGGTGTGTGTTTCTGAGCCAAAAAGAAAAAGGGTATAAACATTCCCCCCCCCGAAACGATCGATGCACCGTTACTCATCCATATGAAAGAAGAAACACACACACATACAATACGAAACGTTGGAGGCTGCGGAGCGATAATTACCTCCCGACCCGACGAGGACGGCGAGGTCGGCCGTGTGTGGAGGCGTTTTGCGGCGAGGCTTTTATCAGCAGTCGAAGTGGAGGTAATAATGGGATAATTGTTTTGGATGATAGTTGCCTCTCTCTCTCTCTCTCTCTCTCTCTCTCTCTCTCTCTCTCTCTCTCTCTCTCTCTCTCTCTCTCTCTCTCTCTCTCTCCTGTTGGTACCTGCACAGGACGTCTAACTGCTGCTGGCGTGTTGTTCCCGTTGGCAGGCGGTGTATAACGTGGGGTCCATGTGTGTGTGTGTGTGTGTGTGTGTGTGTGTGTGGGGTGTGTGTGTGTGTGTGCTGCCGTCTGTTGGAGTGGGTGTGCTCGTGTGGGTTTGAGAGAGAGAGAGAGAGAGAGAGAGAGAGAGAGCCCGGCCAACTACACCATGTTTTTGGATGCTCCAGACAGCCAGCCAGCCACCTAGCGGGACAACATGAATCAAACCCGGGCCATCCAATCCTCCCCCCATCAATCTCTCCTCCCCCCCTTCCTCCCCCCTTCCTCCCCCCCTTCCTCCCCCTCCCCATCTCTCCAGCCCTACCCCGCGCCGTGTCAGTCTAATCCTTTCAGTCTTCTCTCTCTCTCTCTTCCTCTTCATTTTTAAAGATAGCTTTCGTGGCATTTTTATCAGAAAGTATCGCAGTACGACGTTATTATCGTGTTTATAATCGTAATCGCGATTTTAATGATGTAATCGTTGATTTCGATTGTTATTTAGGCGACAAGAACGAGGAACGTCTAGAAGCGCCAGTTAGCAAAGCAACCAGTGTGTGTGTGTGTGTGTGTGTGTGTGTGTGTGTGTGTGTGCGCATCAGACGTAACATCACTTTCCCGTGAATGAACAGGCCATATACTTTCCCCAGTACTGTGTTCATGTACTGTCCCCTTAAAAAATACTACGTAGTATTCAGTCACGTCCCTCCGCCCCGTCCAGTAACGCCGTGTTCAGGTTTTTTTGCGAGCCGTGAGAGAATGTGTCAAGCCGGAAGCAGGAAGTCAGACACAGGAACGGCATAGAGCATCCGGTCAATTTCAAAATAAAACAAATTTCAAAATAAAACAAAACAAATAAAATAATCGTTCATTAATCGTAATCGAGGTAAAAGTTTGAAATAATCACAATATTGATTTTTAGTCATATCGCCCACCCCTAGTACAACGTGACAGGAAGGATGGGAGAGAGAAAAGAGACGAGATGGCCTGCAACATCTCTTCTAACCATTTTCTCTCTCCTCTCTCCCTCCTCCTCCACATAATTGGGTCTTTCTAAATCTCCATTTTTTTTTTTTTTTGACATAATGTGCTCTGATCTCGTGCGCAACATGCCGGCGAGATGCAGGATGTGTGTTAGTCTGGCTTTGTTTTAGCTAAATAATGAGCGAACGTGCCCCTCTTCATCTCGATGATAGGACAAGCCGACTACGGGGAATACTGCCGCCGAGGAGTCTTCTGGGAGTCATCAGAGAGACGGAGAGAAGAGGGAGAGAAAAGGGGGGTTGGCGGCGGAGGGGGGAGGGAACGAGGGAGGGAGTGCAGGCTAGCTTGGGTCTAATGGGAGAAACCTTTGAGATATAGAGAGAGGGATGGGAAGGGGGGAGATGATGGGAGGAGGGAGGGAGCAGCAGGGAATGGGGAAGAAAGTGATGATTTGTAAGATGATTTATAACTGAATTTTCCTTTGTTGACATTTTGTTTTAGCTTCAGGAAATGTAGTTCATGTGTCACACTTTACTCTCTTCATGTTTACTTGTCTTCACAGCGCTTCTCTCTTGAATGACTGTCTGACCCCTGCACTCCTTATTATTGGCTGCTTGATCTAGAAACATGTCTATTCTACTGCTGCGCTTCAATGTACATCACCCCGGATAAGAGTGTCAGCTAAATTCCTAAAAAAAAAAGTGTAAATATATAAATTAAATTGTCAAGAAAAGCACAGCCTGGAGGGATAGAGAGATGTAGGAAAGGATGGAGGGTGGTAGGAAGGGAGCGAGGCAGATTAGAGAGCCTTTTACAGTCTGAGCGCTTCATCCATCAACACAATCTGTACGGCTTTGAAGAGAGACGAGATGCGCGAGCTTTTCATCCACAAATGTTTGCAGAACAAGCGGGGCTCTGCGAGTGTGTGTGTGTGTGTGTGTGTGTGTGTGTGTGTGTATCAGTGTGTGTATCAGTGTGTGTGTGTGTGTGTGTGTGTGTGTGTGTATCAGTGTGTGTGTGTGTGTGTGTGTGTGTTTGTACATGTAGACATATGTGCATGCCTGTCAGTCAAGCAGAGCAAGCGGTGGATTTGAGCATCCAACATCACATAAATGCATTTCCACCTACCAAAGGCCGATAACATGCAAAGCTACAGACAAACGGTGAAGGCTGCAATACAAAGACAACTGTGATGAGCATCAGTGTTGGTTTTAATCATATAGGAACATGTTGCTTTCAGAAATTTGGACATGATTTCGATATTGTCGCACTTTGTCGCCTGTTGCAGGAGCCTCACCCGTGTGCGTTACTCTCCTAAGAGGCTGAAATAACAGAAATAAACGGTCCTTCCATAATCAGAAATCTCCCACACTGCACAAACAAATAAATCAAAGATAAGCTGCTCCGGCTGAATCTGTTATTGCAGCATTGAATGCAACGTCTGGATTCACAACAGCATTAAGGACCTGGGTCCAGACTCGGCGTGCCCTCCTCTATCCTCTTAATGTTGCCTTCAAATGCCGAGGAGAAGACCAAAGCCTATCCTGGTTTGACCTATTTCCACCCCTCCATCTACCCTTTATATCCCCTTTATGATTCCATGCACGTGGCTGGATGCACCTAGTCTAGTTGATTTCAGGGAGGAAGCAGATGCGTTGGTGTTTTGTCTACTTTGTGGGTTCCTGTGCTGTTTGTCTACTTTCCTCCAGACCCTGAACTCATCTCTCTTCTTCTTCGCAGTGCTGGGAGGGTGATATCACTTTTCAACTCTCCCCTGGAAGCAAGCACTGGAGATCTGACTCTCTGTTAGCACACCCCGTAGTGTGTGTGTGTGTGTGTGTGTGTGTGTGTGTGTGTGTGTGTGTGTGTGTGTGTGTGTGTGTGTGTGTGTGTGTGTGTGTGTGTGTGTGTGTGTGTGTGTGTGTGTGTGTGTGTAATCACTGACCCGTCACATCCAGACAGACTTCACAGACACTT
>JAXDDW010000172.1:247500-305000 GCA_034670385.1 Hoplostethus mediterraneus
AAACCACTGTGCTTTGTGCTTTTTTTTTTTTTCTTTCCCAGCCAGAGGAATAAAAAGGGGCTGGGGTAGTGCAGCCCTGGCCCAATACTGTCAATCCAACACTCCTCCACCAAACAGGTTTAGAGCTGCAGTGAAAACACAGCAGTCAGGAGGAGAGGGACGGGGGGAAAAGAGACAGAGTGAGAAAGAGAGAGAGGGTGAGAGAGAGAGACAAAACAGGGAGGAATCGGTTTGACTGTGTCATCAATTATTTAAAGCAAACTTTCAAACTTAACAGATTTGTGTTTTTCAAATGTTCTCGTTTCAAAGTTTCAGCCGTGTGGAGGAGGGCGTGGGGGTTTGATATCCTGGGTGGGGGAAGTGAATGAGATCTCTACTCCTTCAACAACTAGAGCTGCTCAGTGTACGGTAGCAGAAGACTGAAGGGAAATATGCACGCTCTTTCAATCTTAGCAGGCTGACTAAAAGTTAGTGACATGTTTTGGCTCGAAAAAGTAAAATCTACTTTTTTTTTTGCAATTTTTGATGCAAACTTAAAATTGTATCTATACAACTCTAACATAAATAACGTCTATAACACAAAACAGACTGACACGCTTCAAGAAATGCATATGACAAGGAGGAAGAGAGGTAGAAGAGAAAAGTGTCTCCGTGTGTCCTTGTAATCCCAGTTGTGCTTGTTCTGAGCGACACTGAGTCACTTTGAAAAAAATGCAGTGCACACAAAGTGGCTTCGCTATCTGCATGACAAAAGCTGCCAAGTTAGTTCTGCAGAGCGTTTTTATCCGAGTGCTTGAAGGCCACGCTATCGGTATATAGGTGTACTGAAGACAGTGCGGCTGATTGGACCCCTGAGGCTCCGCAGGCCGCATGAGCTCCAATGTGGCGGCGCCAGATTCCAAACTTTGTCATAAATAAAGTGTAAATTTTTGCTTTTCATTCTTGGACTCGTTTCACCACGATGTGTTCAGGGCCTCTTCACTACGGCAGCTCTTTGCATTGCTTCATTACTTCGCCTACCCTGCTCTATACCTCTCACTCCTTTGATTCATATTGCCTGATGAAGTGGCCATCAATCAACATTGCCTTCATTTATTCAAAAAAACAAAACAACCTTTGGCTATCAACAGCTTATGGAGGTTATTGATCATAGCACCTCCAGCAATGATCAGCCAGGTCCCCAAACTCACCGGGAACTCTTGAACTGAATTTATGATCAATACAATTTTGTTCAACAAAGCCCGGTACGAAATATATCACATAAACGACGCAGCCCAGAACACTTCTGACAGGAAGAATGAAAATATAGCCGCCGCTCACTTCCTAATTACTCCAGTATACTCATACGCGCCGATCACCGAGCACCCACCGAAAAGGTTGAGCACGGGGAAGGCCGATTACAGTTTTTCTCAGTCGCTTTGGTCGCTTTCTCAGATCAGAATTGAAATTCTCAAAACTACTTGTTCAACCTTCACATCATCTAGTCACTTGTGCTCATCATAAAAGTATTTTCTCATTCTGCTGAACAAATTGCAAATGCTTTGGCACATTCATGCAAATGATTATGTCCAACTGTCTGCTGTTTCTTACATTATCAATAGTTTATGTCATGGTGATCAAAATGTATTATATTGGTTCTCTGTTGAAGAGTCTCACCCCCTAAAACATCTAGGCATTAGTTCATTGCATAAGTCATTACATGCAAAATGGTTGAACCAGTTGTCATAATTTGTCAAGCATATTTTATCTAGTCTAGTCTTTATCTATTAGTTTTTTTTTTTGTAAATGTGTTCTGAATTGATGAATCTTGACTTTCACTCCAGTTTTTCTCAGTTGCTTTGGCTCAATTCTCCAATGACAGTTGAAGTCGTCAAAACAAAATGTGAAATTCTTCACAACATTTTGTTACTTGTGCACAACAGAAAGAGCATTTCTCTTTGTTACCATCTGCAAATGTTTTAGAACATTTTGGTAAATGACAATTATGACTTATTGGTTGTATATGTCTTTTGAAATTGATATGTGCCATACAGAAAAAGTACAGCCTTGTGTATTTTCAATCATTGCCATCAAACCCTTCACCATAGTTTCCATCAGAGTAACTGTTATATTGACAACATGGCTAAACTATCTTGACTATCTTGTTTGTACTCAATGACACAAGGACTTGTCATTCTGATGGCACTGACATGTTCGTTGACACAAAGATTTACTTTTGAGAGATGAACTGAGGATTTTGAGCAAGTTACAGGCTTTTGCAGGTAATCCATTGTGTGGTGCTGTTTGTACCAATTGTTTTCAAGAAATGCACTTACTGTTTTGCAAATCTTAAGGATGATTCGAGAAATGTACTAAAGCGACTGAGAAAAACTGTAAAAAATAAATTAATAAATAAATGCATTCAAAAACTGCATATTTAAAAAATATATATATATATATTTATTCTATTATTACTTATTATTATCGGTGAACGTTTTAACTACAAATATCATTGTCCAATTAAACTTGTTACAGCTCTGTGTGTGTGTAAGCTACGTTAAGGGGCGTGGTCACGTAGCCAACTGCCAATGTAACGTTAGAGTCGGCTAAACCAACGTTGTTCCATCACGTAGCTGCTAGCTAGCGACACAGCAAGTGTGAAACACGGTGATGATCGGGTAAAAACGGAGAGAGAGCCCGAGTGTAAAGACAGTCAAAGTGAGGATCCACCACCAGTGATGAATTTGTAGCAGAGCAGTGTTGCGTTTCGTTTCGGTGTGTGTCTACGTTGACAGATGACAGTAGCCTGCACCACGGTAATTACTAAAGCAAGCGCAATGAAAGTGATTTTGTGACAATCTTCACCTTGGTGGTATTCACTTAATTTGAGCACCCACTGGCAAAAACATAAATCAGCGCCTATGAGTCTCATTTTTCTGCTGCAATTTCCAGTGGAAAATCTTTTTGAAGAAGTCACGTCTCGTTAAAACCACTTTTCTTTTCTTTTTATTGCAAATGTTTTTGACTTACCGTGACCTTTTGATATCTCTGTGACTGACGTAGAGTCACGTCTAGGTCTGAGGCATCACAGAGCCAGAATAAATCCATGTTATCTCGGTGATTTGAGACGAACGCATATCTGAAACAACTGACACTACCTGTAAGTCGGCAGGACTTGACATACAGTATGTGAAATGATGAATGACTGACTGACTGACTGACTGACTGTACACTTACAGAAAGACACATTTTAGCTTGTCAAACCGAGAGATTACTTTCTTCCACTGTCTCTTTCTCTCCGTCTCCCATCACAGTATTTTCCATTTCTCTTTTCCCTGTGGAAAAGCTGTCAGACGTTTTCTTTTTCTTTCTCCTCCACGTTTATTCCTCAGCTCTGTTATCACGGTGATGGCTGTTTTATTTTTTTATTTTTTTTTCATCCCCCCAGACTGAGCTGCAGGAGAGTTCTTGTTCAGTAAAGTTGCAGTGCGTGAGGCAGCTGCAGACATTCTCTTGACATGTTTGATTCTAGTCGTAGCCTCGTGGATGAAATGGAAAAATAAAATCTATATAAAAAAGCGGTTTCAGAGGAGGATCCAGCCTGTAGTGGTGGATCTAACAGGACCAAGTGACGATATAATGCATCTTAGTTTAATGCATTTCTCTTACTTGTATGTTTGGTTGATTTTAACTAGAGAGCCCTGCAAACATAAAGCAAATGAAGAGTATTTAGGGTCCTATAGATAGATAGACGCTTGCATGAAACACATGGAGTAGTGATGAAGTAACTTTCTTTCAAAATAAAATACATTTTTAAAGTGTCATTTTAGTGTAATTGTTTATATTTTTGATCATGTTGAGCAGTAAACATAAAGTGACATGACACGACACAAATACTGCTCTGAAAAAATCCCTGTCAAATATGAAATCCTCATAAGCCTGAATGGAAAACTCATTGGGGGTTATTTTTTAAGAAGTTTGCTCTTTACATTTTGGGTATTTAGCTGACGCTTTTATCCAGAGAACCTTGAAGTGAGAGAGGAGGTAGGGATCAGTGGCTCTGCTGGGCGCTGGGATTGAAAAACACTTTTCCAGGATGGTCTCTCTAACCACTCTGAAAAGAAACTACATGTTACTTGTGATGTTTTCAAAAATTGGTCAAGATAAACGCTGCTGGTTTATCTGGATGTCAACCCAGACAACTAGCCGAGAAACCCTGCTTCCTGGAATAGGAAGCATGGGGTGCAAAGAATGAACGAAAGCTAAAAGTGACTCCAAAGGAAAAGAGGGAGAGAAGTAGGACAGGATGAGGATGGAGGATGGGATCAGAGGAGGAGGGATGTAAGAGTCTGTTCATGGTCCGGCTGGCCAGGCCTTTGAAGTGTTCAAGCTCTTTCTACCTGAGACGCTTTCTTCTCACAAAGGGTAGATAGAGAGATAGAGAGAGAAGGAGGGAGAGAGAGAGATATATATAGAGAGAGAGAGACAGAGAGAGGGGGGGGAGAGAGAGATAGAGAGAGAGAGGGGAGGGAACTAGATAGATAGAGAGAGTGATAGAGAGAGAGATAGATAGATAGGTATAGAGATAGAGAGGGAGAGGGAGAGAAATAGAGAGAGAGATAGAGAGATAGAGAGAGAGATAGATAGATAGATAGATAGATAGACAGACAGACAGACAGACAGACAGACAGACAGAGAGAGAGAGAGAGAGAGAGAGATAGAGAGAGAGATAGATAGATAGATAGATAGATAGATAGATAGATAGATAGATAGATAGATAGATAGATAGATAGATAGATAGATAGATAGATAGATAGATAGATAGATAGATGGATGGATGGATGGATGGATAGATAGGTAGGGTGAACTGACTCAATCTAATCAGGATATTGGATCCCAGTGGTGACGTGGGTATCTGAGTGTTCACATCTAATACCTCTCCAATCGCTCAGCAGCCCGTAACAGCGTTATCGTGTGTGTGTGTGCGTAGCGGTGTGTGCACGTACGTGTGTGTGTGTATGCAGTGCATTGCCGCCCCTGACGTCACCGCCCCCCCCTGCCCCTGCAATTATCCCCAGGTAACCCCGTAGTTGGAGAGTTCACACAGTCATCAGTGCAGGATCAGGGTGAAAACAGCTGGGTCGTATTTATAAAGCTGCTCAGAACGAGGCCGCCGATCTGGGGTACGAGTCAGGTCACATGGTCTAGTAAACCTCCCTTTAGCTGGTCCCAGGACAGCACCCGCTCTGAAACACTTGACTAATATCCTCCTCTGAGTGGGTGGGGCTTGAAATACAACAACTCAAAGTTCATTAGGATGATAGAGAGACTTCAGCGCTGAGATGTATGTTGTGTTTTAAGGTTCATCAGTCCTGAGCCACACAAACACATGCCTTTCTACCACACGTATTGTAGGAGCCATTTTTGTAGTATTTGTAGTTTAAATGTGCAGACTTTTATTTTGGTAAATGTGTGGACTTTTATTTTGAAATGTCAAAATGTCTAAATGAGTTGATTTGATTGAGGGCACCTGTATATGGCAGGTAATGTTTGGTTTCGAATGGGATGGTAGTGGGAAGCTACAGTTTTCGACCACACACACACACACACACACACTTCAGAATTTTTCTTTTTGTTTGACGACGTAAATTTTGTGTTTAATAAATACCAAGCAAAAACATCCACTTTGGATACATGGATCTTTGGAACGTGTGTCAAAACCAACTACTACCGTCTCAGTAGTGGCTTACTGGAACTCAAGTACAAAGCCCCTACAGTTATTGTGTTTCAGATTAAAACTACACACTAAAGCATCATTATGTGAAATCCTCAATGGGACTTGGCATCAAAAGGTGTCACGTCGCCTTTTAAATCGAAAACAAACCAAAAAGCATCTCGTATTTCCACTAATTGAACTGAGCTAGCGACCGTCAGCCCCGGCGCTCTGATGTCTAATTACAGATTTCATGACTACCGCCGGCTTCTGTCGCGTTCACGCACCGCTTACCGGGCAGGCAAACTCTCGCACTTTACGACTGGAGACCAATCCAGACGCTTTCGCGAGCAAATTGACCTTTTTATAATGAGTCCGTGGGCATTTTCATAATTCAAAAAACACGGTGTATACGCGGTGCTCGTGGAAGCCGACCCCCATACAGCATAGATAGTTTAGATGAGTTTTTTTTTTTTAGAGCAGCGTAGCGAATCTCCAACAGCTGCCAAAAAAGTATATCCAAAAGCAACGAGCAGCAGCGCTCCGGTGTCCTGGCGTCTCCGGGGGACATGTACAAAGCCATTGATAGTCAACAACACAGCGAGCCTTCTTCCCCTTCTTCCCTTTCAAATGTCAACAACAATAACTCATTGGTATTTTGCAGGAGTACATACCATACCCAAGTTATTCTCTCATTCTCTCTCTCTCTCTCTCTCTCTCTCTCTCTCTCTGCTTATCCAGCCGCCCCATGGGGAAACAAATTCCCCCCTCGGCTTGGCAACTTGATGACTGCAAATAAACACAGACCTAGTCATCACACGCCCCTGCAAACACGAGGTAAAATGTTCCCGAAAACACCCGAGGAATCATACAGTGTGATGTTGCTGTGACACTCCCAAGGTGTGTGTGTGTGTGTGTGTGTGTGTGTGTGTGTGTGTGTGTGTGTGTGTGTGTGTGTGTGTGTAGTTGCAGTCCAAAAGCAGCAGTATGTAGCGATATTCTCTAATCTAGTGCAATAGATTCCAGTGGTGGAAAGTGACTGACAGCTCACTAAATATCAAGTCATGAACCGGTGGCTGTGGAGTGAAATGACATGTCACTGATGCACACACACGCGCACACACACACGCACGCACACACACACACACACACACACGTATGCACATATAGACACTTTCTCTCCCTTAAAATGTATGCAAGCTCCATTGTGCATGTAAGCAAGCGTGGCTTCCTGTGTGTTCCTGTGTGTGCTAGTGTGTGTGTGTGTGTGTGTGTGTGTGTGTGTGTGTGTGTGTGTGTGTGTGCTCGCCCATGCGTGCATACTGAGTGACAGGTCTCCCCAGTTAGAAGGTATATGAAATGGAAAGCGATTGTGCCTCCCTCAGCAGAATGCACAATGAGCGTTGAGTCGTCTGTCTGCCGTCTGCAGCGGCGCCAGCGGACATCTCGAGTCGCTCAAGGATTCCTCCGAGTTTCCTGTGATCCTTGACAAAAAAAACACTTGAAGAGTCTCCTTACGCTGTTTGAAAAATGTCACTCCACACACCATCACACCAATTATGACGCCCAAGTCCTTTGGTTATGCTACTGATACTTCCACACACTGCGTCGTCCATATTTCAGAGATATTGAATGATGAGCTTCAAGTAATTACTTTTTTCTCTAAATGAATATTTAAGGTTTTGGAAAAAAAACCTTCCTCTTAATAATGCTGACACGCTTTACTGCAGTAGAAGCGTGACAATTTGTGAAAACTGCAGTCCCTGAATTTTTTTTTTTGGAAGTCTGCGGGGGATATTAAGGCTGCAAGTAATTGATCGAACTTGCAAGCCTTTGCAAAAACACGGTTTGCAGTGAACTGTTATTTAATGAAAACGTGTGATTGCTAACATAAGGTGGCAGGGAGGTCGAGTGGAGAGAGAGAGGCCAGGTGGAGGACCTGGGTTCACGCCCTATATGTTGGCAAACAGCCATCCTGCTGAAGTGTCCTTTGGCAAGACGCTGGATCTCTAGCGGCTCCAGGGGGGCTGTCCTGTCGGGGGCTGACCTTGCTGTCTGACTTCCCTGGAGGAGCCGAGCGATAAGAGAACTTCCCCATGGGGATCAATAAAGTGCTGCGTTATTGTAAAATGGCAATTCCCGATGGGAACTGATGTATCGTCCTAGAGACTCCAGTCTGAAACAACGCGTCAGGACAGGTAGGTAATAACGTCATATGAAGGCAGACCAGATCCTACTGAGACCTTATGAGATGAACGCTGACCGATCCTTGGTACATCTTCAGGGACCCGGGGGGGACATGCATTCATATTACTGTCAAATGAAAAATCCCACTTCTACTATTGTCTTGCAACAAGCCAGAGAATGTCACACTAATGTATAATATGTACATTAAAGCTTATATTAATAAAGCGTCTATGAGCACTTGAGCGTCTATGAGCTGGACAAATGTTCCTAATATGCAATCAGTGCAGCTCTCTGTTCAGGCCCCATAGAAACACCAATCAGCTCTCTGTGCTGAACTGCGACCATAGTAACTGGATTAACTACTGCTGGAGCAGTTACTATGGGATGTCGAGATGATAAATGACAGTCTGTCTGGCTGCAAATCTGTCTCCTAATCTCAGCTGGAAAACAAAGGACACGCTTGGACGACAGCTGAGATGAATGAATGTATGAATGAATGAAAGGAGGGGGGGGGGGGTGGGACGTGTGTGTGTGTTTTGGGGGGGAGGGGGGGGGGTGGAGCTGGGAGGGGTGTTTTTTTTTTCTGCATAAGAGGGTTTAAGGACAGTGTAGGTCACCAACATAGAGTAAACAGACAGAAACAGACAAACAGAAAAACATAGATGCACAAATAGGCAGGAAAAGTCTGTAACTCACACACACACACACACACACACACACACACACACACACATGCACACACACACACACACGCACACAATTAGGCTAGTCTCTCACCTTGTCAGGTGCTTGGCACTGAAGGCTGCCAACATCAAGCGGGGTGATGAGGGGCACATTCTGAAAGCCGTCCTCCACACTCACTGGTTTGGCTCCTTTGTCTTGAAGATTACTCCCCAGTTTCACCATCTTTCACGGTCCTGATATATTCCTTTATTTCCCAGAAGAATGCTCCTGAATAGAGGTGTTGAAAAAGGATGGGTTTATTGGACAGTATGTGAGGCTTTCAGATTTTATCAATGAAACCTGGCAGAAATATAACAGGAAAGAGATGAGAATGTAATAGGATGTGAATATATTGATCAAATTTGAGCTTGAGTGCAGCCTAAAAGTAGAAAATACAATTTGAAACATATATTAAAAGATTGTCCGACTGTTTTGTTAAAAACAGGACGAAATTCAGAATTGGACCCAACATTACATTTGTCAAAAACGGACAAAATAATGTTTGGTGGAACAATCAATACTCACTGACAAAACAGTTAAAAACAAATCCTGTTTGCGCTATAACCCTGCCTCGGACCATTAACAAAAAAAAACCGACAGCACCAATAACATCTCTCCCACCCTCCTACATCACAAAATAACATAAATCCAAAACAAGAAATAGTTTCTTACAATTGATCCTCCTTTTCAGTCCGTGTTCTTGCTGCCGCGGCGGTGTTATGACTGGAGAAAACCGGAGAAACGGAGCAGGTGAGGCAGGGAGGGATGCGCTGCGGGTCTGCTGCTGATGCTGCGGGTAACCAGGCTGCACCGCCGGAGACAAAACTGGATGTCTAGCGGCAGGTTTCCTAACAGCAGGCAGCCCAGCCCCCTAATCCAAACACAGCCTTTCACCCTTGTAGCTACACCAAGCAACTGGAGCTACCGCTAGGGGGATTTTTCTTTTTTTCACTGGAGTCTCATTTGTCCTGCCAAACTAGAAGATGAATTAATGTTGCCTTCAAGTGCTCCTCGTAAAAATATCCACACAATTTCGGAACTTTTAAGTACAACTTGTCATGCATTTCAAGCGCCTTTGACTGGATATACTAACGAAATACACCCTGTGAATCCGTGTTTATTGTTTGTTTATTTTTTGTTATGCAACACATAGCTGCTCTGTGCTGCAGCAGCAGAATGAGGAAGATGTGCAGGTGTGCAGCAGGTAGGTAATTTATTTTTTAATTATTATAAGTGTGCTATAAAAGTGCAATAACTGAAAGCTAAAAAACAAATAGCTGTATAACACATACAATAGTACTAATTATTTACTTAGAATGTCACAGAATATAATAAAAGAATAATGGAATAACATAACAAAACGTATCACTTTTACCATCAATTGCTGACACAGCTTCCATGCACTCTGCCCCCTAAACGTCACATCTCGGCAACTCGGGTAGCAGCGAAAATTCCCACTTTCCCAGCTATTTTGCTGGTTTGTTCACGAGTGCTCAATTCAGAAAAGCGATATTTCCAGCAGCACTTGAAGACAGCATAACCCCTGAGTAGGTTAAGCGGGTTTTATAGGTCTACATCGCCATCTGGCGCCGTTACCGGTGTACATGCACACAACATAGTAGTAATTCAGTGTCAGTGTGAAAGACAGATGTTGAAACATTAGTCTGTGTGTGTGTGTGTGTGATATTGATATATAGATATTGATATATAGATACTGATATATATATAGATATATACAGAGGAGTGTTGTATTGTGTCACTTCAGCAGCTATGTCCTAATTTGTGCCTTACAGTAGATGGGAATAATCCATATAACACACACTGCTTTCCAACATAACATGCTAACAACAAAACATACTGTGTTGTTATTAACATGTGTATTGTTAAGCACAATTTTGATCAGTATTAGACTCAGGAACATGTTGAAAATTAAAGGATGAAAAGATTTTTCAGATTATATATCTATATACCTCTATATGCCAGGTTTTATTAGTCTGACAAAACAGCCTCAGACAATCAATCAATAAATCGCTGTAGTATATACTGTATATGGCAAAGTCATTACTTTAAATGATTACCATCAACATGCACAAAACATGTAGATATTGTACAAGTAAAGAGTCCTATTCCAAAATGATATACCTCCATGTGCGAAAAGTGACACCTACAAAACAAATTTATGTTAAACAAATTATGACATTGTTAAAAGGACAGAGGAAACCTAAGTAGATGGTTGACAAAAGGATACTCCTCAAATCTAGGCCCTTCCTGTCCACAGTCTCAACAGTACAGGAAGTAACCAGCTGGGGGTGGTATTGAGTCGTGTCAATACAATTGTGCCTGAAATACCTCTCAAGCAATTGGTCAGTTTTTTGGGATCCCAGGAGTTAACAAACCAAACATCTTGATAATTCATGATCCACTCTGTGCGTTTGGCTTGATTGGTGGATAGCACATACATTTGGATCCACAACATGAATTGAGTTGTGCACAACCTTTTCCTGTTTCTACACATGAACTGAGGTTATATCATGAGTGGGTGTGTAGAACCTCTTCACAAAGCAGGAAAGTGTGTGTGTGTTTGTAACCAGAGCCCCCAGTGGTGTACTCCATTTAGTGGCCTATTTTTACACAACCTCCTTTTAGACATGGATAAAGGTGGACAAGATGTCAACAATTTAGACAAAGTTGGTATTCATCTTAAAAGGTTTTTACCAAAGTCTTGGCAGTGAATGCTGAGGTCAATGAATCATCTATGAGCACAACCATAATAAGCTGCAACATCAAACAGATCAAACATCTGCCCAGTGTCTGTTGAAAACATACTTGGATTCTGCAAAAGCTTAGCAAAGAAATAATTAATGGTAGCAAAATAGCCGCTCATAAAATATTTACCATACACCTAGTTGGAAGCCTGTTTTAGTAAAATGTTATGGTGGCAAGGCACTAATTCAAATCACTCTGTACAAGTGTGTCAGTTAAATGGCTAAAATGTGTAATATATTGTAAATAAACACACTATGCACATCATTTCATCACAGTTAAGTTTTATTTCATTCAACATTTCACATTACAAATATTTAAAAATTATGCATACTGTTATAAATAGTTGGCTGCAAACAATTAAATAACATTAGATTTTTCTTTTTCGTTTCACTAGCACTTCTACAGACCAACTCCTAGAAATATGGACATATCCGTATTACATAACTTAATTAGAAAGGAAAATACAAAAATAGGAACTTATAAAGTGAAATGACAATAAAAATTAAGGTGATATCTTAAGTAAAAAATGCTATTAATAAATACAACAACCTTCCCATACACAGTTAAAAACTATTGAAATTTTGCCATTAAGTAACATTAACAGACAAATATTTAAATATTTATTTTCCTTCAGAAAATGTGAACCATATATTGTGGAGCACAATATAGCAATTAGTAAAAACTAGACACTTTAACATATTAAAAGCTTCACCTCAAAAATATAACAAAAATCTGATCAAAATTATAAAAATCAATTATACATTCCAATTAAAAATATACCAATAAACAGCTAAATACATTATTGACCTAATAATTACAATGCAATCAATCACAGTAGCTTGAAATAAACAAAATAAGCAAATGAGCACAAAACCTTTAATGTTTTAAAAATAACTTCAATTATTTATATTAGTACAAATAGTTTGATTTCTTTTCTTTTTTACAAACACCAGCATGAAAAGGATTACAATAACAGTAGAAAATGACTGTGAAAAACATATTAACATCTTCTTTAATTAAATGTCTGCAATTAAAAATGGCATTAAAGAATTACATTGCAAAGAGTCTTTATCTGGAAAAAGGTTCAAAAGAAGTATTGCACATAACAACTTGAAGTTAACTTGCAACATTTACCACATTCAAGTCTTTAAGCTCCCCTTCCTCCAGATAGGTCTATAAGATCACCTCGACAGACAGCGGGGATGAGTTCTCAAGTCTTTTAAACAGTGTTCTATAGGGATGCTCAAAGTCCTGCACTGCCAAATCGATTTAGAGTTTGTTTCTGTCTTGTTTCTCGACTTATTTTTCTGTCCTGTGCATCCTGCAGAGGTCTGCGAATGGGGAAGCGAGGAGATCAACACATGGGGACTGGGTGGGGAAGTGGGTGGGGGGAGGGGGGTGTTCAGGTGAGGTAAGAGTGGGTTTGGGGGTGTCCTTAACAACTTAATAGTTGAGAAACATTTGGTGCACACCACAACAATTAATTTTAATAGCTAATTCATGTACTTGTCATTTTCTCTTTTTTTGTCATGCATGCTAAGGATTACAATAGGAGCTAGTTGGCAAGTTCAAGAATATATATATATTTTTTCAAATATTAAAATATCTAAACACCAAACATCCATTCTTGTGATACGAGATTCAGCGTTAAGCGTGAACCAAATTTTGCATTCTCCTTATAATAAGTTATATTCCAGCTATGGAGAGGAAACCAAGACAGAAGTTACCATTTCCAACTAGGATAGCCATTTTTAGAGACATTAACATCAATTTCAAATTATCGTGTTTTTTTTTCTCGCCATGCTGTTATCGACCAGATTGACTGGAAACGTCTAGTGTACGAAAGCTAAGACCAAGAGAGCATTACACTTTGGTCTCTCCTCTGCAGATTTGAAGTCGCATCAACACAAGTGCGCACTTAGTTGTAAAGATTCCTCAGCACTGAAATGTATAAAAAGCATAATTGAAAATAATATATATTGAAATCACTCAACTTTTTTCTTAAAATGAACATTTCCATATATGCAGATCTCTCAGTAACAAAAGTACAAAAGCTACCTTTCACAATGTGAAAAATTGAGGTATTGCAAAAAGGAGTTTCCCCATTTGTGAAAAATGTGCCTAAAATGACTGTTGGAAAAAGAAAAAATATTTAGAAAAGTAGTGCATAATAAATGTTTATATGTGCATGACAAAATAATTTAGCTAGAAAACACTGTACCAAAAATCAGCAGGCCATGTATAAAATAATCTTTTTTCATCTCATTTAACAGCAAATTCTTCACAAAGTGTTTTTACTTCTAAAATGCTCACCCACCACACCCACAAAACTAATGTCCAGGGTGCAAAACTGGTGCAACAGCACAACATCACGCCGATAAGAGGATACGTTTCTCACTAGTGTGTATAATAATCAAGTTTATAGTTCTGTACTAACTCCCTGACATGTTTAAATCCTCGGCAAGTAGATTCAGAAACCACTGAGTGACTCAAAACTTCAAACAAATGTGAGAATTAGTTTTACTTTTGCTGTGTGTATATGTGTACTGTATGTTAATTTTCCCCAAACATGACCAACTTCCAGACCTATCTGAGATAAAAACATACAGCTCCATTTTGAGCTATGGAGAGTATAAAGCCTGCCTGTATGTCTGCAGGTAAGCTCAATAGGCCCAGTTGTTTTTCACTGGTGTTCTCCCGGGTTTTGACTGCACTGTTATATCTATATATATATCTATATATGTATGTATATTCAAGGCCAATCTTTGGTTTGCTGGAGTCCGTCTGGGCTTGACAATTAAGCGAAATTGGATAGAAATGACAGGTTAAAAAAATATGAAAAACTCCTTAAAGAAACAAAGAAGAGAGGAACAAAAATCTAGACAGGAAATGAGCTACAGTATGACCCACTACTGCACAGCCATCTTTGGTTCTCTAAAGTCACTGGGTGCAACCTATTAGAACTGCAGTCTTGTTTTAAAGAGCAAACTGCATGTGGGTCACAAGTGTGTAGTAGTAGAGCACACTGCAGAGACTATCTTCATTTATGCTTCAAAAACACTGGATGCTGAGTTGGATTAGCTCGGCTGGAGAGGGGATAGAGGGTTCGCCCAAAGGGCAGACGCCTCTACGACTCAAGTGTGTGCTGATGATTTGGAAATCAGATCAACTTGAATTGCTTCTTTCATTAAATGTGGTTGACTCTTGAACGCAAAGTAGAGCTTTAAGTAAAGACTTGGGAGAATTGCACAAATGCATTAAAAAAGTAATAAAGACAGGCATTTCCCATCAGATGGTAGCCCCATGAGAACTGCAACAAAGGTGGTCCAGTTGACCACTCTTCTCTTGACGAGTTACCTTCACCTTAGTCCTGAAGACCTGGATTAGAGCCCCTGTCTTTAGAGACACAGGAAGGGGATCTGATCCATGGATTCCAATATTCAGAACTACAAGGCCCTAGATCTCTGCTAGCAGCTACCTTAGCAGCTAGGGCCATAGGCAGACTTGAGGAGGGGGAGTGGGGTTGGACTTATCTCTATACCGGCTAGCCTTTCTGGGTCTTTGTAGTTTCCCTACGCCATACATTCCCCCAATATACTGTATACTTTATGATGCTCCGTTCTGTCCCTAGCACAACCCTGGGTTGGATTACAAAAATAAGGAGGTGATGAAGCAGTGAGTACAAAACTGTGCCAATGACATCACACTCCGCCTGTTGCATCACTTCCCTTTGATTGTGGTCCTAAGGAAAGGAGAACACCAGCGGGCATTAATCTTTTCTTTCATTTGTTTTTTTTTAACTGTATTCGGCACATTAGCAGCTGAGCTTGAGGTATTAGTTTTTGCATGTCAAAATGGAGATCAAAACCCAAATACATGTTGCTGAAAATCTTCTTTTTTTTTTCAAGTAATATCAAAATATTTGTATGGTCTCGGAAAACAAAAGAGGTTCAAACATTTTGATCTGGGAGGAAAGAAGAACCCATTTCATTCTGCAGTTTGCCCTCTATACTTCAAACTTAATTGAGATTCAGCTTTGGTTAACTACTAAGGGTCTCATATACTGTATTTGCACTCTAGAGAAAGGAAATAAGTGCACTCTTCTTTAGCAACACCTTTTTCAATTCACATTTGCTCTGGAGCCTCTTGTATCAAAAGAAAAATTAATAACACCTCTTACAAATAAATAGCCAATCGGATACCAGTTGAATAGCATTTTCTCTGGAGCCTCTTAACAAATTAAAGTCGTAGCTCTGCTAAGAAAGAGAAGGTCAATCATATGCCAAATGAATAGTATTTGTTTTGGGGCCTCTTATCAACATTAAAACCAAGTTTACTGCTTAGAATAAATGGCCAATTGAATAGCAGAGTACCCTCTCACAACCCAATCTTTCCTACATATATTTTTTTGTTAACTAATAAAAAAATATTAAAAAAAATAAAATCAAATGGATAAATTAAATTATATTACACATCTTTTTCTTTTTTCCTTGCTGGACATATTTGGATATAATTACAGTTTTTCTTTTCTCTTCTATCTTCAAAATATAGATATATATTAACTTAAAAAAATGAGAAAAGGTTCAGTGAAATTAGAGCAAAAAGGAACCAGCAACAGAAAAGTGCATTTATTTGTACAATGATTTGCGACTCCTGCACTACCTCCCCTCCTGCTCCCCTGGTGTCTTCTCCCTCTCCGTCCTCTGCTCAGTTCCAGCGGAAGGAGATGTGACGGGGTCGGTCGCCTCCCTCCTTCACCAGGGGTTTGTGGAACTCTCGCCCGGCGCGGGAGTGGATGGCCGCCCAGCAGTACTCACAGTAGTACTGCAGACAGGTGACGTTGGCGCAGAAGAACGGCGCGAACTTCCCACCGCAGCGAGTTCCCTGGCACTCATCGCACAGCTGGTCGTCCAGCACATATGGCTTCACTTCCACCTGCAATTAGGGGCGGGAATTGGTAAGGCGCTAGCAATGTCGATTCCTTACCGACGAGACGATTCCTTAAAAGGTGCTCACAAAGTGAGCATCATATGTCTGCAGGGGTTGATGGGGTTCTTGGTTAATACCAGTGACTCAATGATTACTTTGACAGGTGGCTTTCAAAACTCACTTTCCATCCCGTGCTCTCCGTTTTGGAAGAAAACCTCCCCACCCATTGGAATTTCAAGACACTTCCAATCTCAACTTGGAATGTCTAAAATGTCTAAAACATTTCAGCTACAAGGCTAAAAAACCTTATTCTCAAACCAAAACAGCAAATTACTAAGCAGTGTTATTAATACAGTATTACAGTATTACTCCATCACTAGACGTTTTCTGACGATGCCTTGATTTGACTTTGTCATGAGTTTGCCATGCACACTATGTCGCTGTGCACTTCAGCTACAAGGAAATTACTCCAGTGCTGCAACTGGGAATCGATGACATGAATGGACAAATGTGTCGATCTGGTTACGATCTTATGTAATCCAACAGTAAAGTCATTGAAAGCTAACCAAGTTTCTCCTAATAAGCAAATCAATTCTGCATGCTCTTGCGTTTTGTACCCACTGAGAGAAAAGGGGAGTGGAGGAGAGAAACAGAACAGGAAGTGAAGTGTGGGGGAGATAGATGGGGGGGGGAAGAAGGCCACCGAGAGAGCGAGAGAGAGAAAACACTGGAGGTCTCTGTTCCTTCCACTCACCCGTTTATCGATTTCTCCATGCTGCAGCTGTACAAAGCGAGCGCTGATAGCAGCAATGTAGCTCTGCTGATTAGAGAAGGCGACCCGCCCCGCTCCCTTGGGGTACTTCAGCTCAGGGTCTGTGTCGATGCCAGCGTAGCAAACCCCGCCGTACAGACGGTCCATGATCATGGCCAGTTCCACTGCAGAGGGGGGACGCGCAGAAACACGTGAGCAGAAAATCAACACAAAAAAAAACTTTGAACACACTGAGGCAGAAGACACAGAAAAACATGAACACACACACACACAGAATCATGCAGGTGTAGCAAGTACAGATGCACGTGGACACACACACACATTCACATGGGTATATAGCCAGTAAACACAGATACACATCCCACACAGATAATACAGTTTTTTAATACTTTGGGATTTTGGGAAAAAGTAAAATTATGTCAGGTAGCATCCTTTTGATATTCCATGTAGCTATGAACAATAAGATAAAAACGAAGGGTACCTGCACGGAGAGGGCGAGGGACACCGCCTACAAAGATGGTCTTCCTGGGATCCAGAGGCTGGGAGCCGTCCATCACAAAGTCGCTGTCATTCAGGTTCCACGGGCGGATCTGGACCTGTCACACACAACACCCCCCAGGGTTCAGCTCTATAGCTCTTTGATTCAACAAATACACACCAAATACACCTCAAATACAACAACCACAAGGATAAAACAAATCTGAACGTGTAGAGTAAGAGAAAGTGAGATAGTATACATATAGAACGGCTTCTGATGTGAGTAAATGGCCACAGTGAGCTACTTGTATAGTCAAGTAAAAGTCAAATCCATGAAATGTAGCAGAGTTCAGTATGAAAGAGCGGGAGACGTGTGTGTGTGTGTGTGTGTGTGTGTGTGTGTGTGTGTGTGTGTGTGTGTGTGTGTATTTCCTCTGACCGGCTTGTCTTTGATGGTGGGGCTGGACACGCACAGATACAGCTTGCCGTCCTCCTCGATGCAGGCATCGATCAAAGCCTGCACTGAGCTCTCATCCTGGAACAGCAGGAAGGCGTAGCCTACACGAAATAGGGCAGGGTTATTAATAGTTATTAATGCTGCGCAACGTATTGACAAAACATTATGTTGGAACTTTGTCTGTTCAACATTCAAAGCAGAGCCTTTACAGACAGACAGGGGAGAGAGACAAGAAGTCCAAGCACCATTACAGTGCACATCAGATCACAGCCTATAAACTGTATTGTATTGTATTAGACCAATACAAGGCTAAGACAGGGTATCAGTTACCAGGAGACACATCTGGCGTTTTCCAACACAGAAGGATGTTCTAGCAATTTAATGCATTAAAAGTATTAAAATCACGATTATTTCTGCCCAGAATCGCCACAGTGACGGTCCATCTTCTTCAGAGAAGGTAAGTAATTGCATCAGTAATTGGTACTGGTGAAAAAGACGGTACTGCTGCATCCCTAGCAAACTGTAAACTAAAAGGCGCCATCGATAACTAGAGCCTCCAGTACAGTACGAAGGAGCTGTGATGAAAAGACAACCTGACTTACCTTTAGGGGGGAAATAAGATTTGCTCTCCGCTTTGTGTGGCCAGTCCACAAACAGGTGGCCGAAACGCCGGAAACTGGCTGTTATCTCGTCTGGAAACAAGCAGACAGAATTCACATTGGTTGACAGTCAACATGAGATACAAAGCAGCTCACTTGGGGAAATACACGTGCGTGCTTTGCGTAGGTCTCAATCTTTATGTTTAGGTTGACGTTTTTAGGGATGTCCAGCAGTCACACATCACATTAACAGTGTAGCTAAGAACAATACAGACATCTGGATATAGGCCAAGCATGTGTGAACCCCCCCACCCCCACTCACTACGGCTTGTGCAGCTACATACCTTCATCTATATCTGGGGGAAGTCCGCCGACGAAGACCTTGCGTGAGTAGCGCTCGACACGCTCTCCGTTCTGGTGAGGAAAGCAGTGCGGCGATCCGAGGCCTGCCAGGCCCTGGTCACCGCGCTCGTCGTCAGGGAAACCATCCTCCATGGGGAACAGAGAGGAGTGGCCTGAAGGGGAGGAGAGAAAAAGGACGAGGTTTGTTTCCTGGGTAGAGAGCTAGGAGGAAGAAAAAAAAAAAAAAAGACAAGGAGCGGTCACTGACATCATGGGACAGCACTATCGCAGTAAAGACAACTGCACACTGGCATTTTGTGCGAATTATGACACTTTTCATTGTCTATAAAAGGCATCCACCTGGTTCTGGTTGCCATGACAACAAAGCCTCACCCTTTCTACTCTTCCGAAGGGGAGGAGGAAATGTATTTTTTTATATTTCTAGGGCTTCATTTGGGCTATGGCTTTGTACGCATGCAGTTTGCAGCATGCAGCACCGTTGGATGTGGTTTTGGAAATGGCATGACATAGTGTTCTAAATGTGAGTGTGAACAACAAAATGTTCAAAACTTTATCACCTCCATTACATCATCACATCCACCACATGAACACAAGTCCAACCATTTCTGTCTTTCACAAATTGAGTAGTTCATTTAACTTTTGGAAAACCTGTATAACACTTCCAGCCAAGGAAGCAGAGAGTGAATATTTCATTCTGTAGTTTTCATACTAACGCCTAAAGCATTTCCAAAACCCTTAAAAACCTGCCAGTGTGTACAAAGCCTGAGGTTATTCTACTAATATAACAAAAGTAGGAACACAAATAGGTCAGTTTCAGGTTGTACAGCACAGGGATATTATGTTCTTTGAAAACATCAGAGGCATCTTTAAAACTCTTTAAATATCCCTGAGAAATGTACTTTTGAGGCGTCTTAAGCTTCATTAACTGCCATGACTCAGCATTGTATCTGTGGAGGACTGAACAGGCATGCAGACCCTTGTGTGTCCTGGAGGTTAAGCCTTGCCTGACCTATTCCTGCTCCCATCCAACCTGCTCTGAGCTGCTTTCTACATTTATGTAAGAGAGTTAGCTGTGAGCATACAGTATGTACTGACTTGTGTGTGTGTGTGTGTGTGTGTGTGTGTGTGTGTGTGTGTGTGTGTGTGTACACATGTGCTCGCCATGTGCCTGGCTATGTGTCTGCTGTAGAGATTGTGTAAGTGGTAGCCTGTGCAGCCTGTATAGCCCGTGTGTCTTATTCTCTTTCAGCAACACAATAACAAATGTGACGCTAACAACATGTGATGTCCGACTTAATAACAAAATGCCTGGGAAAATGGGTAAATGCATAGCAAGTCAAGCATATTGAGAGAATCACGTAGTCAAGGAAGTACGCATTGGCCCAACGTCGCAAACTCAACACTTAGACAATCATGCAGACAAACATTTCATCACTTCACCGGACATACGACGAGCACAGGGTGATTACAAAACTCACATTTCATTTAACAACAAACCAACGGCCCCATAACCAACCAAGCCATAACAGCACAGCTTAACATCACAAAATCAATCAACATATTGAGGCCTGCAGCGTTGCACAGTGCTGTGAAAATGACATGACATCCATGATCATATTTTACCTCGTCTCCTGCCATAATTCCTGGCTGCATGTGGAATAAGGACAAATCACAGAAGAGGTGAGGTGATTACACACATATCAATAATGGGCCGGGCGGCCACAAGCATGAAGGCACGTGTCACCTGGTGTTTTATTAGTAGATTTATTTTATTAGTCAAAAGGTCAGTAGTTGTAGTGACGCGGTGTCAAGACACAAAGCTTTTCTCTCACTCCATTTCTAAAAACATTGCGGGTGTTTGAAAATTGAGGCGTGTTGCCTCATTGTCAGGTGACAAGTGTGGACCATTATTAGAAAGCGAACATGACAAAGTCTCTGTCATGTTAAAAACCTTGTTTGCGATATTCTTTTGTCAGAGTGTCAAAGCTAGACGTTATAGAGGTTTCATTATTTACTCACGATGCTGTCAAGACAAGAGATCATGGTGTTAAAACCGCTATACACCAATGCAAATACCCATTACAGAAGGGCTTTACTCTGGATGTGAAGTGTTGATGCTAGGACGTAGCATGACTAAGAACCGTTTTCATGTCCATCAGCAGGCAAAGCAAACAATTTTCTAGCATTTCTGTTATCCAGAGCGATTCACAGTGAGTGACCAGGTAGTTCCCCAAACCTGCGTTGGTCAGAGCATTCGTTTGTTTTTGTTCCAGTGCGAATCCAACGACAGAAACCCAATCCCTTGTTTTACTTGTCATCTGTGTACATCCCCTACGGTCTCTGTAAGGAAGACTTGTGATCATTTACCGAATATGCTCACAGGGAAATACTGCACTGAATGAAACTGGACTGAATTAAAATGACGTGGACAGATTTAAGCGTTGACCCATCTAAAACCATGGATGTGGATGAAGAAGCGGTGAGAACACACACAAGCAATAATCCTCAACTCCCTCAGTGGATTCCACAACCCAGATGGACATACTAACTCTTGGGAAGGTCAGAAAGAGCCGGGGGGGGGTGGAGAGTCTGAATGTGTGACATAGAGGGAGAAAAGCAGATTGAAAGAGAGTGGAGCTTACTATCAAAATCTGTGTGTGTGAGAGAGAAACAGATTGGAAGAGATGTAGAAACAAACTGATAAAAATGTGGGGGGGAGAGAGAGCAAAGAAATTAAAGCGATAGAGTGAGAGAGAGATATAAAGATAAATGCAATTTTTGTACGTGTATATGTTGATGTGAGAGAAAGTGAGTCAGAGAGGGAAAGCTGGTGTGTAACCTCTGAGTCCTGTCCTCAGGCACCATCTGTCTCAGGGCTGGATGACAGATCCTGACCATGTGATCCCACACATGTGACCCATGGATCTGCCTGTGACGATACTACTGACCTCTCCTGCTCTACCGCCTGGCTCAAGACCAGAAGGCAAAAAGCTACTACAGCACTATTACTCGCACAGAGGAGAAGGAGAGAGAGAGAGGGAGAGAGATAGAATGGGCAAGGGAGGGAGAGAGAGAGTTGAGGCATATGGCATAAGAGTGAGTGCATGTTGCATGATGGACCACAGTACCCTCAGTTGCACACAGGCTTATGGATATCAAACTGCTGTTGTGGAAACTGCAGCATGTCAAAGGGATTTGCAAGTTGTTTTTTTTCCAACCGTTAGAGAAGCATTATCATGATTTAGGTACACAGTCATCCTTTTCCATGGTAGAACAGGAGTGAAGGAAGAAATGATAGCGGGAGTTGAGGAGTCGGCGCAATGCAACAATAACAGCGGAGAAATGAATTGAGAGTGCTGGTAAGACCTTGTGTCTGACACTTCATAATATTTCAGAGACCTGGGGCCAAGAGGGATGTCATTAAAAGCATACAAAAGCATGGTGAGATCAGGAAAACAGTAATCTCCCTATAGAAATGACTGGAAGTTTCAACTCCCTAAAAACCTGAAAAAAGAAACATCATATATACACACACACACAGTGTTAAGAGTTAAGCTACTAACTGGATGGACATATGGCTATCCTCTCCCTGATGACATGTCTCACTCTCCTTTCCTACCTCTACATGAGCTCAATTTAACCTACAGACAGATTCACCAGAACAAAGCACTAAAAAAACAGGCAATTCACATTTTATTTGATCAAATTTAGTGGGGTATCACAGCTCATCAGGGGCGGCGTGCCCATTATTCCCATATAGCATCTTTCTAATTTTAGTCTAGCAGACTAGTTTGTTGCATAGCTTCAGATTAATAGACAATGAGTTTTGTTCCAAAATCAGAAATCCACTACTAATGGCACCTACTACTACAAAATGATTGATCACACAAAAATAAAGCAAATTAAGGTACGTTTAAAGAACAGTAGATCATTTAAGACCTGAACTGACAAAATGACAGCACTTTTACAGGCTGCATTATTTTTAGATATTGTATGATGGATATATAGCATTTTATAGAAATAAACTCGTCAAGTCCCAATCTATCATGTTTCCAATTCCTAACCTTTTATGCTTCCTATTCCTAATCTACCATGTAAGTGGGCCCTTGACAGCCGGGGAAGGACATCATACGTACCATTGAGGGGCAGAGGGTTGTCTCCTCCTGGATGGGGGAACCCCAGACGACCTGCACAGGGAGACACAGAACAGAACCACTTAACATGATGGGGCCTACATACCATGAGGTTTTGACACGTTGATGCTATATCATTCTTTCTATGACTGGAATAAGACTTAATAAACTGACCAGTGCTTGGTATCTTTTTACAGATTCAATGTGTCATGACCTTTTGTCACCTGAACAATACAAAAATCCCCATATTTAATGAAAATATGTGTTAACCTGTGAGATATTTCTATGTTGTTGATTCTAAAGCCTTCATGTTGCCATAATATACTGTGTTAGGAAAAGTGTCAATGGAACAATTAAACTATCTTTGACAAAAAAGGTACCTCAGAAGTTAGCATGGCTTAAGACCCATTTTCAGATACACTAGAAGTGTCTGTGATGAAACACAAAGTATTAAACGGCAACCAAATACATCAAAAGACGCAGAGCAATGATCTGAAGTATCAATTCACAAGATGAATACAGGACCTGCATGTCGGAAACACTGCTATTATCACTTAAGCGGCTCCCAATTTAGCAGAGTGCTCGGGCTGGGAGACGTTCTTCAGTAAGGCTCAATGTGCAGACGTTCATTTCACCGCACACACTGAAGAACATATTTCCATATGAAAACGGTAAGGTTTGAAATAACTTCTTCATCCAGTAGTAGGTTATGAAGCATTAAGACTCTCAGACAGTTTATTAATGCTCTTTAATGAAGACCGCTATGGGCGCACTGTTTCCACATCAAGCTCATTACGGCCTACATGTGGGAGTCCAGCCATCTCTCTCCCTCTCATCCAGCTCCATCTCCCTATCTGTGCCACTCCTTTTAAGCATAACATTATACATTTTACATTTAGTCATTTGCCAGGCTCATCTCACACACACACACACACACAGACACAGACACACACACATAAATACACGTTATGATGCCAAGCGAGCTTCAAAGTTATGCAAGGCCGGGCTAGGCTGGGCCGGCTTGCTGCGGAGAGATAATGAGGAGAAAGAGCTGAAATAGTACAACCATTGTTGTGTGGGCATGGCCCGCCCTGTGATTGGTGCATTCCGATGTCTCGGGTCACGCGGAAATTCTACTGGCCCCTCCCCCACACCTCGCCCATTCGGCCCCACGGCACTCTGGGTAGAAGTGGGTACACAGAACTAGGACTCATAGGCGGCAGTAAACAGGATGGACCACCGTGGCTGCGGAATCGAGGCCTATAGAGGATTTCATACATTTGGGCGCCACTAAGTTCAATCAAACGACTTTATATTGCTTCTTATAACATTACATAACTCTATATCTTATCTCTCTCAGTAATTTAGCTTTGTAATATGTATAGCCGAGCACAAAGTCCGGCTCGGTGTCAACCTGTCATACTTTGATTGAAGAATCTTTAATAGTGTTTGAGGAGCATGTGGGCGCACACGTACACACACATCCCTCATCTCGTGTGTCTAAAGGGCAATGTGTGTCCGCTATATGAACCTTAATTGCTTGTGGCACACAGCGACAGTACAGTAACAGTTGAGGCGCATGTACACACACACAGCAGTGGGGGGGGCTGAACAGAGGGATCCTTTCTGTCAGTCAGGACAATGCTGGAAGCAATTCACAGCCACTTCTACAGTAGACATTCTCGCTCTCTCTTTCCCTCTCGCTTCCTCACTCTCTCACTTTGTTCAATACGTTCTGCCGAAATGAGAAATTTGTGTTCGACTACTGTGTATTTAAATGTGTCTTGTGTGTGGCAAGATGCCTGCATGTGTGTGAGTGAGAGAGAGAGAATGTCGGCCTGGAGAAAAATCTCTACTCAAACGAGAATAACGTGCTGTAATTATGTCTTTTTGCTTTGCAGAGAAAGAAAAAAGGGAGAGGACCGGCTATGTCTCATTGCTACAGTTGGCGCGGTACTGTACAAGCTGCACTATAATTATGAAAACGGGGAATAAACAGCATTATACTACCCAGCATGCCGAGGAAAATTAGGCATTGTGCATCTACGGCATAAGCAGTAAAGGATGGGGCATGAGAGAAGAAGTCTCAGAGCGAGGAGGATGACATCTACATCCGTATAGCCCTTTTCTTAACAAAGTTACACAGACGTGTAACATAAAAGGGGTGTGGCATTCATATTATCAAACCATCAGCTATAGGGAGTTGAAATCAACCTCACCTTTGGTATATAGGCAACTTCTCCTAACCTGCACTTGTAGATTACACTGCTAACATTTGTCCACGTTTCAAAAATGACCTACATGGTTTGATCGCCTTGAATTTTGAAATTACTTTTTGTGTTGTCCATTTATGTGAAGCCTCTGGATCTAGCAGATCTGGGAATCTGTGCTAGCGTGATCAAAGCTAAGATACCCGTGCTAACCGTCCTCCTTATCTCCTCCTTATCTCTTAGTAAAGGGAAAACTTTCTAGGGTATGACAACAGAACATTAGAGCGGAGCTGGATATGGCTGAGCCCTGTGGATATCAGGTTGAGAGGAAAACGAGGTGATACTGAAGAGCCTGCAGCTCAGAGTTTCCCTCATCTTGTTGTTCCAGTAGTGGAGGTTGTGTGTCATTTTGTTTTTTATTGCATGGCTGTTGCTTTTTTGGTCCCTTTTTCTTAAACAAATACTATAGTAATAAATTTACTATGATTTAACAGGTAACCATTTGCTAAACTGAACGTCTTTGCACTTAAAATTTCATTCATTAAAATGTTCATCTTCTGTAGCAGTGAATCCCACTGCTGAATGACTACAAGGAAAACCTGCATACACTTGGCCCTACAACGTCACTGGACACCACCGATGTAGCGCCTAGAACCTGGTTGACTTCTTCTGGATGTGAATACACTATCTTTAAGCAGCTAATCACTTTCAACCAATAACTTAGGTCTGCTTGTTTCTCTCAACCCCAGTGTGGGCTCTTCACTTCAAAAGATAAAAAGACACGTGTCTCCTTTCTAATCTGTCAAAATCAATAGCTTGCATCCATTTGGTTAAGTGTTGCTGAGCAGGTAGCGTGGCTTATCATGGTACTCAGCCAATCACGAGCTATGCCATGTCAATGCTAGGGTTTCTCAAGAGTGATTAGGTCATACGATCTTATGATGAAATTACTGTAGGCAAAAGTTAGCCAGACAGCAAGATAACTTTTTTGTTGCTAAATGGATCAATATGCTCACTACTTATATTTAAGCATATTCTATTACTAAAGGTATACAACAGCATGGTACCGTGTATGCATGTGTGTACAGATGCACAGCACTAATGGAGTGCACCAGGAGCAGCTGTTCACAACACATACACTATAGAGAACAGGGATATAGACTAACAAACTGACACTTCTTCAAAAGGTGAAACTGATTCCACTGAATCATGCATCTATAATTTCATCAAATCCTGAGCATCACTTGCTACCAAAGCCAGATGCTTCCTATTTACGCTGTAAAGTATCTCTTGGCTCGGCTCATTCTCTGACACTAAAATTTCCTTACTGGTGCGCTGAAGCTGAAGGAGCTCAACAACCGCAACAACTGCAACATCCCACAAAATGTAACAGCGATGTGCATTCGCCTGCATCATAAATGTGCCACACTTTTACGATATAAATAAACTGTGTGCAATTGTGCTTAGCAGATTGTTCACATTGTTCGAAGTGGGAGCTGTACAATCGTGATCATTAAAAACTAATAATGGCCAAGAGCTTCGGTTCCACAGGCGGGGTTGAGAGCAGGAGCCCAAAATTAAGTCCTTCCATCGCACTCACAAATCCCATCTTAAGTAGAACACACAGGCCTAAGCCTTCATCAGCCCTGCGTTCTCTCTCGCTCCTTCTCAAAAGGCATTAGAAAAAGGAGGCCATGTTCAGGCACAGACTTGCCGGAATTTTCTCACCTCATATTTTAAGAGAGGAAGTTGTTTTTTCTAATTCATTGAGTGCCTTTCTTTCGTCTCAATTTCCTAGAAATCATAGTTTTGTGAATTGTATCTCGGACCAGACAGACAGCGCATCATCTGCAGAGATGGAAAGCGAGGGAGGGAGTAAGAGCGGCGTAGGCTGACTGCTGTACAGACTAACCTTTCTGATTTGTATTATTGTTGGTCCTAACACCAAGAGTAGACCTCAAGACCTCAATGAAGAGACCTCAGATGTCTAGCTGTGGGATGTGTGGAGGAAGTAAAACTTCTCTGCTAAGAATATAACTGAATGTATGACCGGTCATCAGCCTGACCTTCCAGTATGTCACAGGCACTAGGCCACTGAGGTACAGCCATAATACACAATGATTTACCAAATATGTTTTTGTACATGTACAGTACCTTGCAAAAGTATTCAAAGCCCAAATTTTGCTGTGCTATTAAGTTATTTCAAAACACATTTATTTGGCGTGCTTAAAAGTTTGTGAACACTAGAAGTGGTGGTCATTATTTCATATATTATAGAGGAATAACTTTATAAAATCCTCATCTAAACCTCAAAGTGTAACGAAGATATCCAAAGTAAAGAATATGCAAAATAAATATGATATACTTTCCTTGTTTGACAAAACAGGTTTAGTTAACAAAACCACAGATATCCATGTGTGCAGAAATATGTGAACTCTTTCAATCAATAACTTGGCACTTCCTTCAGCAGGGATAACCTCGTCCTTACAGAACTCTGCCAACTCGGTGAGGTTTGAGGGCGTCTTGCATGAACAACCCGCTTCAGGTCCTCCCTCAGCAACTCAATTGAATTTAGGTCAAGACTTTGACTTGGCCAATCCAAAAGACTAAACTTCTTGGGTAGATTTGCTTGAATGGTTCGGATCATCGTCTTGTCAAACACTTTTGGCCCAGCTTTATCTCAAGTTCTGTTCTATGATTCTCTGGTTTCCCTCAGAATTCACGGTTCCCTGAATGATGTCAAGTCGTCAAAAATGACATTTTTAATTGCGACCTAACAGTTTCATTTTGGACTCATCTGTCCAGAGAACAGACTTTCAGAAATCTTCAGCTTTGTCCAGCTGGTCTGTGGAAAACCTGAGACGGGCAGCTTTGTTCTTTTCAGACAGTAGAGGCTTCTTCCTGACTACCATTGCATGAAAGCCATTTCTATTCAGTGTTCTTATTGTTGACGGATGACATCAGATGCAGCAATGGAGGCTTGTAGCCCTCTGGATGTTATTCTAGGGTTGTTTTTTACTACTTACTACTATTTTTCTATATGTTAGAGGGTATTTTATTTATGGAAGCTCTTCCCCAAAGATTTGACCTTTGATTGGTTAACTTCATACCAAGTTACCTGATTCTACTTACCTACTTGATTTAACTAACGCAAGAGGAGGTTCACTTATCATTTATCTTACTCATCATACTTTTCATTGTACTACATGCACAATTTCCTCTAAAACATATTAACCTGGTAAATATAGATCCTTTATTTCAGCTAAGGATCATTTTGAAGGATTGCATGGTGAAAACTCAAAATTGCTGCACAAGGGGTTCATAAACATTCAATCGTTTCTTTATATAGATCATCAGTGAAGATGATCTAAGGTGAATTACTGGAGAGACTGGTGAGAACGGTAGCATCGCCACTAAGTCAGCTCTACTTCAAGTGCCCAGGTGGCCCACGCGCCTCTAGGGAGGAAGCGATGCGATGGAGTGTAACAATCATCAGTGTCCTCTTTCCTGCTCGCATGCAAGAGGAGTACTACTGATCTGTGGGGCCATAGGCTTGCTACACGTCATGCTATAGCTGCTTAGTGTTTCGTGGTGTTCATTGACAGCGGAGATCTTCACCTTTCAGGGTGTCCTGTTCAGCCCTCATGATGTCGATCAGGGAGCTCTCCAGAGTGTTCATGTTGAAGCCGTCGAATGACCTGGTACGCTCCTGAAGAGAGAGGAGAGAAGAGAAACTCCATTTACCTTTGGTGTATCCAGGGAGGGGTTTTCGCTGAGAACACAAACTATTTTTTTCCAGTACCAATTTGCTTCACATCCATACACACGACGACTGTTCACACCTGGGAGGCTGAGGTCTTGAGTTCACCTTAATTCACTCAAGAAAAACACACTGTTTTGCTGCTCTGGTTGCATCACACTCTAAACAATGAATAAGCTGAAACCCTGAACATGCATGATAGTTGTAGGCAACATTTTTTAAATCAATCAGCAGTTGTGACAGTTACGCATTAGCCAGGTTGTTATTCTTGCTATGTTTAACCAGAGTTAACCGTAAATGCAGGTTGAGCTCAGAAACACATTCCTTCAGTATGGCAGCATGATGGAAGTCTATAGTAAAACAAGTGGGAGCGGAGTCAAATAACAAATGACATTAACGTCACCTACAACAAGGGCATCCATGAAAAAACTTGCCTATAATACTGAAAATGTTTATCTGCACACATATACACATTTTAAAGTGCATATACACACACACACACACCCAAACAATGTGTACACACATACACACAAACACCTCCACCCAAACATATATCCGTACACACACACTTTCAACGTGGCACACTGATAAGGGCTCTGTTATCACCCTAACCTCACCTAAAGGAAATCTACTGACAGCAACTTGTTTACAAAAACAAGACGTGTACTACTTTCTACAATATTTACTCAACTGAACAAGTCTTTAAGTTGACATCTGACCAAAGTCTGAATCTGGTCCAAAAAAAGAATCTGAATCTGGTCCACTGCCAAAAAAGACAGTGATATGAAATGCGTACACCGTCTTCTTTTACATTTGTTCTGGAAGGCACAAGCGGGCTGAATATCATGAAAATACACCATGTACTCACAACATCATGTGTTCAAACCCAGCTCGTGACGTTTGAGTCATTGTTTCGTCACTCTCTACAACATTTTTCCAGTCACTCTCCGGTGCATGCTATCTTCATAAAGCAGAAATGCCATTAAATGATGTTTCTTTTAAATCTTGTACTCCTTATTCATGCATCAATGTCATGTTTGACTGGTTATAAGCTGTTAAGCATTATGACTGAAGTGATAATCATGATTACTCAGCTAGATATTGTGACCATGACTATTACTATCACAATGATTAGTCTTGATTATTTGAGAAACACAATTATTTTGTTGCACATTTTTGCATCTGAGATCAACTATTTGAGGAGGAAAAAAAATGAAATGCCTGAATAATATCAATTGTGGAAGCTAAAAATCACAATTAGCCCCCATTTCCAATTCACCTCCCCTGCCCTGTACAGAGTCTAGCCCAGCTCTCCTGCTAAAATAAACAACCTCCCGACAACAACACCACCACATGACCGGCCCTGCCCTCGGCCTGCCTGATAACCCACGGGCCTTGCACAACAATAATTACTCAATGTGTCTGTCAGCCTGTACTAATTAAGTAAGTAACCTATCTGTGTAGTCTGTCTGCCTGTCTGTCAACGCGCCCGTGTGGCTTTCCAACAAAAGTAGCTGCCTCTAACATATGGAGCAAGTACTCATTTATTCCGCCCTTACTACAAACTGCGGGCCAAAGTCTGTGGAGAACAGGCTAAGGAAAGAAAAGCACATCGCTTACAGTGTTACATCGTGGACTCAACAGAGGTCAAATGTTAACGGGTTGAGAAAAATAGACCCGCGTCACTGAACCAGATCGACCATATGATCAAAGGTCAGGCAGAAAACTAACTTTCATCTACTGTCCGCAGTGGCTAGCGGGTTCCTAAATTCAATAGGCACTTCCACTATTTCCTCAGCCAAAATGTTATCAGAAGAAAAAAAGAGCCTGGTTGGAAGTCTGACTCACTGGCTGGTAAAAACAAACTTCTTAGCTGCAGCCAAAATCTACCAGCATTGAGCCGGTGCTTATTTCCCACACAAGAGGAAGACACTTAAGTTGACATGGTAGAAGAGCACGCCCAATGCACGCTCTCTCCCTCAAAACAAATATCAACATAGGAATATAGGCCAGACTATGTCTACTATTTTCTCATATCCGCCTCAGTAACTGACGTGGACTTAGGCTACAGCCTCAGGCAAAATAAACCAAGAATTCAAAGATGAAGGAAGGAGGAAGAAGTGCAGGCCTCGTGTCTGTAGAACTACAGACCAATATCTTAGACAGGGACAGTGCTATAAACACAGGCAGCAGCATTACTCCACGGTTAGCTGCAGAAGGCCAGTATGTCTGGGGTCTAGTGTATCCGTTTAGGGTATTTCAATGGTATTATGTGGACAGAACTAGTAAAAGAGCTGGCTAGTTTACCAGTTTCTGCCAATAACCTGCTTCGGTACCTAGGGCTTCTTCCAACATTGAATGGCCACATTGTTTCATTACTCTTTTATTCTATCATGTGCTTGGTACAGTATCATAGCGTAACGCTATTATCTAGTTTCAGGTAGAATGGGAATTCATTTTGTGGCTGAGAGGGACATGGGACTCGGCGCGGCTAACAGGGAGGCCGGCTGCAGCTCCGCAGTTGCTAAGCATTGGATTGGAGACAGTGATTAATCATCAGATCTGCCTGTCCTCCTCTCTCAACAACTGGCCAGCATACTCATCCCTAACAGATGATAACACACACACACACACACACACACACACACACAAAAAGCTGGAGGCCTATCAGTGGGACAAGACACGCACCATTTACAGGGCCATGGTATACAAATATTTTTTTAAATCCAATGGCATAATTATTTCTAGCAGACAACGAGACACCGCCCAGTTTAACAATATGAACTGAAAAAAAACATTTAACATGGTGCAGTCTAATCTAAGCCAAAATAACAGGTGAGGTAATACCATCAATAAAATGCCTGTATGACTAAAACATCACAGAATGAAAACTAGTGAATCTCGGCTCTTACAGCGTTTATTAGGGTTGAAAAAACTAAATAAAAATAACTTTGCTTGCTACCTGAATACTAAAAGCAGCCTTTCCAATAGCCTCCCTACAAACAGGTTTTCCTCATAAGTATGATAAACTAGACTCCCCCAGATAGAGCCGCCTCCTACAGATTTTGTTGACATGGAGAGAAGTGAAGAATGATTAAATACAGCATGCTGTGGGTGATTTACCCCAACATTAATCTTCTGTGTCACCTCTGTTAATGAAAAAGGGAAGAAAACAAGGGAGGCTGGAGGAGTGTAGGAAAGATAGGAGAATAAATAGGAGGTAAAGAGGGGATGAAGGAGAGGAGTAAGAGAGAGACGGCAAAGTTATTTTCAGGGTTTTTGAGGATTGAGATTTTTTTTGGACACCCATCTCGCATTCATTCGTAAGAGCAAATTGATATTTCTTCCCTTATTTATGTCTCTGATCACATCAATGAGAAGAGTGAGAGGGAGGGAGGGCAAAGTAAAGAGGGGAAGGAGAAGACAGGAGATGAAAGAAGGGGATGGAGAGAGGTAAGGCCAAGTAAAAAGAGAAGGAAGGAGGGCCGGAAAAGGAAGCAGGTTGAGCTTTTGATAATTTGTGATTATGTTGCTCCTGGTCCAAGTATTTCAAAGCCCTGCGATGACATTGAATAACCCCCGAGCGTCAAAGCAACCTAGAACCCAGTGTTAGTGACTGAATTGTGTGTGTGTGTTGGGGGGAGGGTTGTGGCTACAGAGGCAGGGGAGAAAAGTGTGTGTGTGTGTGTGTGTGTGTGTGTATTTGGTGTAATCAGGGCTACAGGGGTGAATAGTCTGTGTGTGCACTTGGTGGTGTAATGGGGGGCGACAGAGGCACGGGGTCCAGCTGTCTTCCCACTGCTGGTGGATAGACTGGACTGACTCCTTCATCATAAGCAACGAGCTAGGCTAAATACAATATGACACTTCTACACATCCTCTGCTTCCTCCTCTTCCTTTGTTAAAACATGTGCAGAAGACATAGGCCGAGGCCTAATTAGAGCCCGTGCACACGTGTGCACACATGCACACACACACGCACACCCTCTCTTTCTTCCTGTTTCAGAGAGTCTGTCAAGGGTATGAGAAGGGCACAATGAGGCTGTATGCGCAACAGAGTCATGTGCTTGCCAGCACAGCTCAGGCCACTCATTAGTCTAAAAACCATTTCTCTCATTTAACACCAACGTCACAAGGACCAGAGGTAATGGCTGAAACCCCGGTCTTCCACAGCTTAATGGCTCAGAGGGTTTGTGTGTGCGTGTGAGAGCATTTTTGCATGCATGCATGTACATGCAATGAATAGGGGAACACAGGGGAACACAGGCTACCTGGAATGAATGAAGCTAGTTTCTTCCAACTAAAGCTTGTAAACTTCAACGTGATCCTGTTTTAATCATCAGTTCTCCAACCTTCTCATGCAAAGGATAACCAAATAGGCAGATGGTAGTTAATTCTGTTAAGCCAACTGGTAAATCAAAATCAAAATCAAAACTGTAGGCTCCTGTTCTTCATAGCAACGCATAAGAGCACACTGAGAACCACTGCTTTAGGGTAGTGACACACATAATTTGGGGCAATGTAGTTTGGCAATGCCTCCCAGCAAAAGGCACCGTGAGATACAAGGTCAAATGTATATTTAAACGTTTCCTGGCAACAAGATGTGCCTACGTGATTAAAGTAACAATGCTGGGCTTGGGGCATTGTTGCACATCAAAATTGCCCTTAAAGGCTGCACCGTGCATCACTGCCTTTAGCAAACTTGCGAGACAATAGAGCTACCACCTCCCCACCAGCCTAGCAGCTGATATGACCGTTAGGCCTAAACTGTTACAAAACAACAACTTCCCCATGTCTACTGACCATTCACATGACAATGATTCACCAAATTTGTTCCAATGCTTCCAAGGATGGTGTACTTCTATTCTCAGAATGAGTGTTTCACTGTACATGCACCCACATGAATGAGGGTGTATGTCACCTCCTTCTGCCAGCAGTAATGAAAACAGTGGCTACACTGATCTAACCTGAACAGCTATTCCTGTACACACTGACTTGTCAGATACATAATACCCAGTTCTAGTTAAAGCACTAATGTGTGTCAATTTTGTGATCGCTCCCTCAAATACCAAATAATGTCACTTTGACTTGGCCAGCCATTGGAAGCATCGGAGGTTATATAGAGCTTGACAACAGATGTTTGACAGTTGGTACCTCTGCAGGCCTGAACGTAGGGTTTTATAATGCAGAGCAAAGTAGTGGTAGGCACATTGACAGTGGACGCAGGAATAAAGTAAGCAACTTAAAAGGAGATCAAGGTGCGCAGGCTCTACTTCTAAGCACATGGTTTTATAATGCACCTTCATACAACAGTATGCAATTAAGCTAGAGTACTTCCAGGCTACACTACAGCAAGCTGTAACCAACAGTTTTCCTGATAGCTTACTGAGACAATATCCTGTGCTGGCTTACTAGCTAACCACCAGAAGGCCTTGAGGCCCTGTGAGTCTCACCCTGGTCCATGGCCAACTCCACCAGTCCAATTCAGCCCAGGAAACCTGACATAACAGCAGGCCTCTGACCTTGAATTTCACAGGTGATGAAGGTGGGATGAAAGGGGGAAAAGAAGGAATGCCTTCTTGGCATTTTTGAAAGCGAAAGTCTACTTGTAAGGCTAGTTACTAGCTGACCGGTGTGTTCGCAGTTAGCAGCAGTGTGCCTGGCCTGCAGCCCAGCCCAAATACGAAAGCTGCTCTAATACAGCAGCGGCCCTGCCTGCTGAACCAGCAGCCATGGTGTTGGCACATTTCTCCCTTTCTGCGTATGTACTGCAAGGAGCTTTGGATAAAATGTCGACCAAATGGCATATGCTCTTGCTCTTTAACACTGCATCTACACATATGTTCATACAGTACATTCATACACACAGATCAGCTGAAAGCCACTGCCCAAGGCTGTAACAAGATGATGCCCAACTCCATGCAGTGGAGGGCAGGGGGGTCAGAGTTTTAACAGCCTGCTCTTTAACCCAGCTGACACCTCACCTGGCTTATTCATATTTCTTATGTGTTTCTGTATCTAGTGACTAACAAGTATCTCATTTGTTGCCCCCTCGGCTGAGTGCATGTGGCAGGGGGTAACGGATATAAAACATGTCTATGCTATGACAGTTTCCCTTTGTCGCCTCGAAGCCCCGATTTAATGCGTTACTACCAGGAGAATCCCGTATGCCCTTTTTGAGTAGCCATGATGAACTTTGTCTCATTGTAAATGGGCAGAACAATGGAAGTTCTAAAACAAAGGCATCTAATCCTTCATCTGTTCTGTCAGTGCTAGTATGGAAACTATGTGAGGCAGTTGGACCGGTCCAGAAGTGGAACAATATGGCAACCCCTTAGTTACTGGAACTACAGCATTTCCATGACCAAACTTTAGGGTGCCTTGTGGAAGGCAACATGTGTCATCAATTATCAATGTAAGTATAGGATGTGGATAGCCTATGATATTGGAAAACATTGATAAGCTGAAAGACTGAAAGCTACAGTCATGCCTTATAAAATCTTGATCTAAACCACAAATCTTAATGAAGATATCCCAACTAAAGAACACACACAAATAAATATGGTTTACTTTTATTGTTTATTCAACAAAAACTCAAGATATCCCTCCTTTGGCAGAGGTGACTGTCTCCTACAGCCACCGCTCAGTCTCTGGCATCTTCCTTGAGGGATTTTCATGGCGGCATGTAGATCTCTGGATGTTATTCTTGGGTTGTTTATCAGTAGTTTTAATATTTTATTTATGGGAGTGCCACACAAACATTTCTCCAAAGATTGTTGATTCATACCCAATTATTTACCCACTTGTTTCTACTTACCTTCCTGACTTAACTAATTCAAAAGGAGGTTATTATTTTTGAACCTGCACTAATTCTGTTTAAACTATTTTCATTTTACCACATGCACAATTTCCTCTAAAAACAACACTTTCAATTGGTAAATATAGATACTTTATTTCAGTTAACTTTGATTAAATAAGGATAGACATGACCTAAAACAATTGGTCCTAAAGCTATTGTAAATGCCTAGTACTACAGCTATTGTAAATACAAGCAAGAACACAACGTCTATAGCTTTGGCCTGGCACAACCTTGACAAAGATAACCTCCAGATTACACAATACAGAGGAAGCATCTGACCAATATGAAACTCTGCACTTGGCTGCCTGTGTAATAATTCAACGGTGGTTTCTACAGCAACAGCTCCACCACTGCAATATGATCTATATCTACACAGCAAAACAACCCGACTTCAATTCAATCACACGTCTTCTCGTTAATAGGCCAAGCGTACAACTTCATTCCAAACCAACTCTCTTCTCTTGATTTATATTTTCTATCCAGTTACTCTTTGATATAGTTGCATAATCAGCCACACACACACACACACACACACACACACACACACACACGTAAGGTCATTCTTCAGCTACCTCTGTCCTTTCAGTAGCTACAGGGCAGAGGGACAATGCTGATCTGATTCTGACCAAGGGTACCAGACTAAAGCTACAGTAACGAGATGGGAGTATAACAGGAACTCTCAACTAGGCTTGTAACATTTATTTCATAATTGTCTAACCACCATTTTTTGACGTGATCGCGGTCTCTTTGTTGAATCGCGGTTCAAGTATTTTTTTTTAATGAGATGGATCAAAGCATGGTCATACTTCTGTTTGCATCCATCAAAACACGTTTACAATTCCTGTGTGCACCCTGTAGCACGACAGAACGGTAGCTATCCTATGAGAGGACGCCCCGCCCACATTGATTTACAGTTGCGAAGTCAAGTCGGCTTTCGAACGTTAAATATCCAAACAGAATTGGGCAGTTTCGTGACAAGCGGTGTTGTACCTTTGAGAAATGCCCATAACATTAACCCTCTAGACCCCATAGCCCTGGGAGCGCCGGTTCTATATTTCACTCTAGCATCATTTTCCGATCATAAAAAATGCATAAAAAAATCAAGTTTTGAACTGTGTTTGTCATTGATTAGTTAATCAATGACAACTTGAAGTATATATAACCGGAACCGGTAAATGTTGGTCGTACGTTGACATTTTTGTAGTTTTTCTGGGTTTAATTTTCTTCCCGCCATAGTCCTAAAAATGGCTGCACAGCTTAAGCTTCCCCGGTTGTACAACCTTATGGAAACAAAATCAAATCACAAATCAACTTTATTACATAGCGGGACCTACCTAGTCGTCACAGCCGGAGACGGGGACTGTTACCCGGGAGCATCGAAGAGTCCGTCGGGAGGACTGACCAGTTTATGCCGAGTTTTGGCCGTATAAGTTTGACGACTTTTGTTGTCTGATCTTATTGGACTTCTTTATGGGTCTGTGCGAAGTACGGGGTGTTTTCTCTTGTATTTTGAAAGCCCAGCGTTAGCTAAGATATATTGTTATATGAAATTATATTGTTAATCGCAATTATTTCTGAGACAATTAATTGTACAGCAATATTTGGAATTGTTACAGCTCTAATCTCAACTCCAATGCTCAAAATGGATGCAACTTCACAATTTTGGAGAAAAAGCAGCTAACCAAAGTGAGTTTGGTTGCACAATGGGAGGGCACCTAACCTTTATGTCACATCTAGAATCACTTCTTTGTGCTAGATAAGTTGTAGAATTGCATTACAATTTAAGAATTGTCAGAGTTGATTATACCACATTTTGACTCCTTGAATAACTAAAGGACTACACTGACTTTTGGGGAAATTGGCCCATTGGTCAACTTACCTTTTATATGACAAGCGGATTGGCAGAAAATAACTCTGGATTACTAAAAGGTCCATTGTCATACGTTAGATAATGTTATTTTGGTGGTACTTTCATAACTATCATAACATGTAACAGGCAGGTTGAGGAAGTTGGTGTAGTCCTTTAACCAGGTGGCCCAACATCTGAAATAAGTCACATATGTGGAGTCGATTCTCCATGAACACCTCTAGTATTGAGCCTGTTAGCTAATGACAAATACCTGCTTAGAGGTTAGCCTTGCTAGGCTTAGTCAGCAACAATACCCATGACATGTCAAGACATGTCAGAGCAACAGCCATAGTGTTTGGCCTGTGGTGCACAATGAGTCATTAACTGCGTCAACTGTGTAAATAGTGTAAAAGGAAATACTATAATAATATAATATAATAATAAAATGATGAGTTGAGTTAATGTGCTTTGGGGAATTGAGTTCAATGCAGCAGAAATTGTCAGGTAAAACTGAATGAAAAGAGACAGATTATGCCTTTGTTTTCCTCACGGATGGGCATGGCAAGGAAGCCACATTGGTGGTCTCTAAGTCCAATTAGTGATGTTGTTAGACTATTAAACAAAACAGCTGAAACACCAAAGGCTAGCAATCAGTCAAGCAATTTAGCGCTATCTAGTGCATCTGAGATGACATTGGGGACTGTTACTGGTAAGTACCACTGATTGACCTAGAGTTAAATTGACAGAGCATACAGCCAGTCATCAGGGGAGAGGAAGAAGCATTTTCCAGAGACAAGAAGGTAAAGAACATATACTTAAAGAAGCTTTTAATCAGGATTCATCAGAGGCAAGGCCTAGCTGGAGTAACCCCTTATCACATCACAAATAGACCGGGCCTTGCCCTCACCCCTGCGCCCCCGCCTCCTTACAACGACTGATGCAATCAATCCCGGGCTAGATCAATAAAATGAATTCATCTCCATCACCTCTTTACCTCTCTCCATCAATCCTATCGGCAATTTCCAACATGCGATGATACTGTTATTCAAGCTATCTTCATTGTGTGAGGACTCAAAACGACATTATAAAATGGGCTGGCATTTTGATGACAGGTCGCGAGGCTATGGGGGCCATGTCCTGGGTTATTAATAACACAGTAATCCTGAAAATCATTAGGCTACATTTCACAAAATAGAATTGATTTATATCCTGTGATCTGCTAGAGTAAAGACCAATGTGGAATTTGTACTGAGCTCCCTCCATCAATGTATTTCTCTTTCTGTTATATTTTATGTTTCAGAAATCAGACGATGATGATATCTTGCCTTACCACTGGCGTGTCATTCTCCGTTCCCCCATCCCTTCCTTCCCTCGCCTCACGCTCTCTTTCTCACCTGCCCCATTTCTAACCTCCCTCTCCCATTTCCATTTTCCCTCTCCCTATCTTTTTCACTCCCTCCCCAACACCACCACCACCACCACCCCCCACCTCGTATACGTGGCACACACACACCACTGCAGTGACAGAGCTACATTAGTCATCATCAGGGACCTACAGCACATGGAAGTACAGAACCCAACGACTGATGTCGAAGCTACTAAGCTAACGCAGTGACAAATGCATCATGTAAATCCATGTCCCCCACCCCCACCCCACCCCACCCCCCGGCCTAAAAATAGCAGCTACACAACATACGGTAATAGAATTAGCAGCTAATATGACGTTGTTGTACGTTACGTTTATGTTTTACCATTCGGAGAGTCAGTGGGCACTGCTGAGAAATATTCACACACTCAAGCACAAACACACACTGCGCATACACACCCTCACATGCACAAGTAGAAAAAAAACACACACTGCACACACACGCTCTGATTTCTTAAAGAGCACACACACACACTAATCCATACGCAGCTCCCCTAAACAGAGATATCAAATGAAATCAATGCTAACGATTTTATCAGTGGAAATCAATTAAAAGGACTAGCTCGCCACAATTGCTACAAACTGATACAATCAGACGATCAAACACAAACTGACCTGGAAGGGGAAGATGTTATCGCTGCGGCCCACTCCGTCATCCATCCAGGACTTGGGGTTGAAGCCCGCGGGACTGTTTCGGGGATATTTCTGAGACGCCACGTGGTTGTTGGGGAAGGTCTTCTTCAGCGGAGAGATAGAGTTGATGGGGGTCATGCCGCCGTTTAGCCCGCGGCGATACTCTCTGCCCTGGGAGCCGCCCCAGCCGCCGCCGCCACTGCCGTAACCACCTCCGGGACTCCAAGAGGTGGAGGAGCCGGGGGAGGGAGAGGGGCTCTGGTAGCTGGCCGGACCCCAGGGAGAGGGGGGTTTATTCAGGCTGTTGGACAGATGTGGCAACTGGCTGAAGGCTGCGTTCCTGTGCGGGAAGGGGGGCGGAGGGTGGGGGGAGGCCGGGGAGCGCCGGTGCTGCTGGTGCTGGTTGTGGGGGTGCTGAAAGTGGGGGTGCGGCGGAGGGGGAGGGTGGTGCTGGGACAAGGCCGCCGCCGCCGGTCCGATCTGGGGGGAGAAGTTCCCGCCGAACCCCGGGCTGACGTGGTGCGAGAAGTTCTGGAACAGCAGGGGCCCGTTGTTGGCGGACGCCGGGTTGAAGAAGCTGACGTCCTCGTTGATGATGGTGGACGGCGCCGGCGGGATGGCGGCCGACCAGTTGTTGAAGCCGGTAAGGGATGACGAGGTCGTACTGGACTGGACCGCGCCAGTTCCTCCGAGACCCGATGTCTCCTGATAGTCGAAGCCCGTCAGGACCGGAGACTCGAGACGCAGCTGCTTCTCCTTTCCATTACTTCCTTCAGATGTGCCATTGTCTGTCTTGCCTTCCTCTGACCGGGCCTTCTCTAGTTCTGAAATGATCCCTCCACCACTTCCACTCTCCTGGTGACTCCCGGGAGACAACTGCTGCTGCTGCTGCTGCTGCTTTTCTTGCGTTTCTTGCATTTCCTGTTGCTGCTGTGCTTTGGGCTTCTCTGCCCCCCCCAGGATTTCGTCTGGCACGCTGTTGTGGGTGGCAGAGGCAGGAAAGAGCCAGGGAGAGCCTCCCGTGGTGCCATTCCCTGCGGCTGTGGTGCTGTTTATGAAAGCAGCAGGGCTCTGCGACACATTCTGGTGGTGGTGTGGGGGCTGCAGATGCGGGTGGATTCGGACTGGGAATGCAGACTTGTTGCCAGTGTTGTTTTGAACTAGGACTCCAAACCCGTAATCCCCCATTTGTTTTCTGCCCCCACACAAATGCTACCCCGTGATCGTTTGGTCCTATTGAGAGATGGGAACACATAGGATGGCATGCACTGAGTTAGCAGTCTGTGACCCTCTCATGCTATTTTAGATTAAGAGATTTGGCTGACAATTAGGTAGTGGACATTGTCATTTTGTCTTGTGACACAAAAGATCTTGTTGGGAGGCATATCAAAGTCTGTTTTACTCCCTCAATGAATTCCTACACATATGATTACGGCACTACATCGTCCAGTGAATAATGTCATTCTTGCACTGAACAAGCTCGCATTCTTACAATGGACGGCTGAAAAAAAGCCAACCCGTTACATCTTTGGCTAATTATAACACCGTGACGTTGTCAACTTGTAAGGCTAGGGGCTGAGCTGCTGGTAGCCACCAACCTGGCTAGTTAGCATTGCTATGTCGAGTCGACACATCCTCTAACGGACAGCTTCCTAGCGCAAACCGGTTGACAATTTTTCATTCGCAGTGTAACCTTAGCGAATACATAACGATAGAAAAATCTTTGAAAACCGAGAATAATAACGATTTACGGACGTAACGGTCAAAAACAGGAGAAAAATACTCGACCTTGTTTGACAGCTGTCAGCAGTCTATCTGGAGATTTCAACCTTAAATGTATCAAAGACACCATATTCCCCTCGATACAATCTCTAATTAGGTAGATCAAAATATTTCCAATACTGTCACACATCATTGATCAATATTACAGCTTTGTATATGGGCTCAGAGTCGAAAACCGAGCAGTTTAAATAAACTGGACTTGTTAGCTGGATAGCTAACATAACCGTCGTCAGCTAACGTTAGCAAGCTAGCTAGTTAACGTTAGCACGAATGCTAGCTGGAAAGATTGGATAGCGAATAAAATCTCTTTTCACCTTTTGATTACCACCTTCGATTCCGGCGATGGCTCAGTTGAGATCCTTCCCTTGGGTTGAGAGCAAATGTGATGTCCTTGACAAAACTGTGTGGCAGGCAAAGCTTGAGAGAGGCGATTTGATAACGTTAGCTGACTCGTACAGTACAGTCGGACAGCTTTTTTTTTTCTCCCTTCTCCTGACGTGTCCTGCTTGCTCAATGACACAGCTCTCTCTCTCTCCTGCCTTTTAATCTGGATTGTATCACAAAAGAGATTCGCTAACGTGGCAATGTATGAAATGTAAGCGGCCGCAGTTCTCTGACAAGCCCTATTCGATCGGTTTCATTGTTTTATGATTTAAATATATTTTTTAGTTAACTCTCTGCTACAGAGCCAGCCGATTCCTGTGCTTCTTGGCTGCCCCTCTCCTGGAACCGACCGCGGCCAAATGACAGCGAGAGATCAGCCGCGACACACTTCCGGTTCTAGCACCGCCCCCTGTACTACCCCGCCCCTTTCAGTCATACCTCGACAGGTGATTGGTTGACTGAGGCCCAGCCTCGCCCATGTTACCGCCTACTGAGGTCAAAAATTAAAATAATTCCCGTCCAATAAGGTCCTGTCTTTCCAGGATCCAGCTGGTATCAAGTCGTGAGAAAACTGAGATGCCCAACCCCCTCTCAAACGGGTTACGGGTAGCCTAGCCTCAGAAGAGCATCCTTGGTCAAGCTTTTGAGCTTGTGTTCCTCTACTGTAAATGTGACTATAAAACAGGAAGTCGTGATAGTATATCAGTAGCTGTTTGTTTTGTCGAAGCTGGCATCCCCTTGTCTCCCCTTCTCCCAATTAAAATCTAGATGCTCATATTCTTCTTCTCACATTTATCACTGCCATCAAAAATAGATTCTATTATATTCAGTCAGATCACCAAGCAACACAAACAGAGCAAAATTGTGAGATAAAAAACCCTCTATAACCGTGTCCTCACCTTCATTGGCGTCGTGACAGAAGTGAATTTAATAGGTGAACTTAGAAAGGAATCACAGCTTTCACCTTTCCTGGATTCACCTGGCCAGCTTATTTCATGGAAAGAGCAGGTCACCGTAATGTTTTGTCCACTCAGTGTATGCATCCAGCGCCTGCTGTTCTCTATTCTGCCAGATTTTCAACCACCCATCCTCCCTCCTATATCAGCCACCCACCCATGCACACGATTCCTCACCTCTCTTTATCTTGCTCTCTCTCTCTCTCTCTCTCTGTCTTTCTGTCCTTCTTTCCTGTGTGGTCAGTATCACCTCTAGGTCATCAAAGAGCTCAGAGTCTGTCAGTCTCACCAGTCCTCCATTGGCAGTGTTACATGCAGCCACAAATGGCTATCTAATAAATCTGTCAGTTTGAGTCCAGCTGGGAGAGAGAGATATATTAAAGGATCTGTAGTTTTGCATTAGGATTAAATGTGTAATCTGATTTTTTTTTAAAAACAGTAATCAGACTAAAGATGCAATATAGTAACGTTATTCACATTACAGCCTGTAAATCTGTTACAGTAGTTGCATATGCTCTGAATTTTTGAGGTGAAGTAGCCTCAAAAGAGCATTTTAGATCAATTATTTTAAAGAGTATACATTTTTCACTTTTGAAAGTAAGCTTCCCAACCCTGTTTAGAGAAGAGGAGGCACATTTCAAACAGTTTCATCTCGATTTGCTCCTTAATTTTGCTCTTCAGCGAGGCAGACATCTCCTTAACCACAACCACTGATAACCGCTGTGGCTGAATGGAATTCAAACGTGTGAGTGTGTGAGTGTGTGAGTGTGCGAGTGAGTTTGTGAGCCCGTGTGTGAAATACAATCGTCTCCCACTGCCAGTATTGCTATATTTGTTCACCACAATGGGATTTGTATGAGATGGATTACATTATAGAAAAGGAGCAGCACCAGTCCAGAGATCTACCAATTCAAGATAAACCAATAAAACCTCATACTGTGTCATTATTTGTCACGTCCCTTTAAATGAAACATGACAAATTTATAATTAGATGTTCTTGAACAGACGATATGAAATCCTCTGAATTCAGAGTGCACAGTATTCCCCACAATCCTTTCTGTGATATCCCTACTTTTCTTTCCTTTGTGTAATGATAATGATATGAAACTAATCCATCTCCCTGGTTTTCAATCAATCTCATTTCCAACAACACAGTAGCACACATGCAGTACAGTAATTCAACCGCCTAATACTTGAACACATTGATATTATCTGTTGTGATTATAAATTGTCTTTCCCGTATTATTTCTGTCTCAATTCCTTCATTTTCTAATTTTCTTTCTTCAGTTTCGCAAACAAAAGTGTTTCACGGGGAGGCTTAATCTTACACCGGGCTGTGAGGATCAGAAGGAGGAAAAGGTAACGCTTGGCACGGCACCATTACAGTATCAAATGTGTGCTCCGGCTACATCTTTACATACGGCACAGTATCCCTCTCACAGCGGGGTGGAATGATGAGGCAGATACTCGGTCGAAATGGATTTCTAGGACAGAATAACCGGTCTTACTGGCCTCGCTCAAGAGACAACACCCTCTCCGCTCTCTTTCTCTCTCCGTCGCTCTAATTTCCCATCTCCGAAGCAACCCCAAAAAAACAAACACACAAAGCAGGAGAGGAAATGGCATACATATTTATGAAATTATTTATGGGATCTATATTTACATGTATAGTACGGATATAGTTGCAGGATGTGAGGCTGCGGATCGCGGCTACCGAGACGCTTCGTTTAGCTACTGTATGAAGCAGCTAATAGCCAGTTGTGCCATGTGTTCGCTTTTGTGTGTACTCTTCCATATATCTCTCCAAGACTGGATAGGTCCTATGAATAAAACATTGAATCCATTAAAAAATTAATCGCCTCTACCTTAGGCATAATTGTGGTGCAATTCCTCCCAGTGTGTGTGTGTGTGCATGTGTGTGTGTGTGTGTGTGTGTGTGTGTGCAGGTTTGTTGTATGTACCTTTGTGTGTAGAGACTTTGTGCAAAGCATGCACATGTCGTTGTTGCCATGTGAAAACCGTGCAACTCCAATTTTGGTGATTTTTTTTAAAAGTTTTCATTTTATTTGGAGAACTAGAAGGTTCCTCTATGTGTTGCGAAACTTCTACAACCCCTTTCAAAAATCTACTGGATGAACTCAAAAAAAAAAGCATGGTGCTCAATCTGGACTACAATGCTGTTTTTCTTAGTTCCTGAAAAGTTGACATTTGGGAGATACAAGGTTTTGTGTTTGTGTACATGTTTGCGTGCATGTTGTCTGAGAGAGAGAGAGAGAGAGAGAGAGAGAGAGAGAGGATAAAGAGACGCATGAAAAGATTAATCTGACAAAGCTGCGTGATGTTGTAGAGTTTTTGTTTCGTGCCGTATGAAATATTCAGAGAGTGTACACACGTTGCTAACAACAGCGTGGACATGCTCCTGGGTGGCTCGGGACACAACAAGGACCTCTGTCCTCGGGTTGAGGGGATGGAGGATGGAGGATGGAGGGATGGGGGTGGGAGGGGTCAATTGGATTAAGCAAATATGAGAGAGGAGGAATTGAGACAGAGGGGGAAGGAGACTTGAGGAGAATGAGAGGAAAACAAGTAGTGGGATGGATGCCAAACATAGACAAATTTGTTTTGCGCCTGTATAAAGAAAAGCTTCTACTTGAACGATCTTGAAAACTCTATTGGAAATCTCTATGAAAATTGGCTGCAGTTCATTATTTTACCACCAAACTCTGTACAGATATATCTATTCTTTAAAAGTACTATTAATGGCCACTAGCCACGTAGCTGTTGGCAAAACTCGATAGATGACGGAGCTTGAATTAGTGTACACATATTGGCACCATAATCAATAATTGATTTCTCTGACTGTGATCCTGGACAGTGTTGGGTTCTTCAGATAACATGTCATGAAGATTCATAACATCATTTAACGTGAATATGAACCTTCACATATTGATATTCTTCATAATAAAAGCCCGGCTCCGCCCCTCAGTCTTTTTTACTAACAACCCTTTCACATCTTTCATCCATCCAGTGTGTGTGTGTGTGTGTGTGTGTATTTTGTCCTGGTGTGTGTGTGTGTGTGTGTGTGTGTGTGTGTGTGTGTGTATTTTGTCCTGGTGTGTGTGTGTGTGTGTATTTTGTCCTGGTGTGCTCTCCCTGGGGACTCCATACTAATTAAGCCAAAGAGGTCTCTGCCGGGCAGCGGGGTGGGATGAGTGTTTGAAGGAGAAGCATGGACTGTGTGTGTGTATGTGTGTGTGTGTGTGTGTGTGTGTGTGTGTGTGTGTGTGTGTGTGTGTGTGTGTGTGTGTGTGTGTGTGTGTGTGTGGTGTGTGTGTGTGTGTCACAAAGGCCAGGCTGATTTCATGACTCCTTTGGGTACAGGGCGGATAATAAATTACAACAGAGCAGCAGCTGGGGGTCTGTGACGTGCGCGCATTTGTGTGTGTGTGTGTGTGTGTGTGTGTGTGTGTGTGTGCTAGATTGCGTGGACATGTGGGTATGTGCATAATCACGTCTTTTAAAATGCATGATTTTGCACTGTAGCAATGGAAATGATGTGAAACTGGAAAGTCCAGGGGCTTTTTGTCAGACATTCTGTTTGATCACGGTTTAACTTCCAACGTAGATGAAGGAAGATGTGATATGACAAACTGTATAAAACATGCTGTCTTTGTCGTTGCTTAAAAAGTGCTTAAACATTTAGCAGCCGTAAGAAACAGAAGCAGCTTTATCTGGAGAGACGTCGAGTTCAGGGAGGAAAATTAGCACAATTATCATAATTGGCATAGAAAATCAGCGCTGAGGGTTCGCCGGTTTTCACCCTGAAGCACGCTGATAGTGGTGCTAGTATCAGAAACACATGTGAGCCCGGCAGGAATTAGAAGGCAAAAAAAGTTTGACAAAGGATTTTGCCACACTGACGTTGGTTTAAACTTGAACGATTCCTGTGGGATTCTGGGGAAAAAAAGATGTGCATGGTTATATTTACCTTTATGCCTTACACTGTCTACCTGCAGTGTGTGTGTGTGTGTGTGTGTGTGTGTGTGTGTGTGTGTGTGTAATATGTGCCTTTATGTTGTCACGTGTCAAATGTGCTTATTCATTTACTGTTGACAAATAAAGGACTTTATGATTTTATGATTCTTCTTATAATTGACTATTTGCATTGTGCGCTTTCTTAATTCAACGTGAGAAAAACGTTCAGAAAAAAATATTGATTTGTGTGTGTGTGTGTGTGTGTGTGTGTGTGTGTGTGTGTGTGCGTGAAATCAACTGAGAAGCTGCACCTCTACAGCAGGGCCGGTTTCATTTACCTTCTGGGCGTTTCTCCATGGCTGATGAGTTTGGCTGCGTGACAGGTCCGAGCTAGCCAGGACAACAATGGTCAGCTGCAGCGCGAAGGGAAAAACTCTGCCAAGATACTTTCACATGGTTGTGTATCGTCAATCTGTGAGGTTCAATGCATTCTGGGAGTTATTTTTGTGATGAAGTGTTGAAATGTATTTTTATTGCACCCAATAATTTGCCTCAAACTGCCTTGTTTAAATCAATTTCAGTGAGTGATTTCTTATATTTCCCAGAATGCCTTTGGATAACCTCCAGAGATCGGGTGTGAATTTGTTCAATACACAGTATGTCTTTTAGCTGCATTGCATTCTGGTCTATTGAGGCTGCTGTTGATGGAGAAATTGCTACCTCTTCCTCTTCTATGATGCAAAATCGGTCTTTTATTCTGAAGGACTGACACCATTGATGTGTTAGATGGCTGGAAAATGCTCTGCTATTAAACTCCATTGGTTTCTGCGCTGGAAATATCTCAATGTGATGTTTATCTTGTTTATTTAACAGGAAAACACCACCAAACAACAAAAATGGACCCAGAAATGCGGTAAGGTACGTTGCCAGTAGCTGTTAACAGTGTGAACGTGTTTTAGGATGGATTTTTCCTTTCATGCAGTACTGAAGAATACACACACTAGTCCTACACCTACAACCACCGCTGTCTCTGGGCTCGCTTATGTAGTCTTTGTGGTCTGTCTTTCTCTTTGGTGTTTGTCTGTCTCTTGCTCTCTCCAATGTATCTTCACACACACACACACACACATGCGCGCACACACACACACACACACACACACACACACACACACAATGCTGACAGAGGCTGAAAGAAAGAGCATTGGACAGAGGAATGCTGAGTCAAGCAGACCTGAGCCATCCCCCGCCCCACTGAAGGTACAAAACATGTGGCTTCATCAATAATGGAAAGTATTCCATCAAGCCCTGTGTGTATGGAAGTCACTGATGTGTGTGTGGGGTGTGTGTGTGTGTGTGTGTGTGTGTGTGAGAGAGAGAGAGAGAGAGAGACGGTTTGGCTTATAGTATTTCCAGATCATATTAACTCATGGGTAGAGTTTCCAAGTGTCTCCTATCAGTCCACCCAGTTTTACCTCGGAGGTTATGTGATGTCTGTGTGTCAGCCAGATGATTTAGTGAAACCGGTGTGAATGATGCGGAGGCTGCGACAGCCATCCTGGAGTTTCCCGTCTTTACAACGCGCTACTCCTCCCGGCAGCTCTTTAATTCCCCGAAATCTTCGTTTTTTCAAACTCGGTAAACGGCTCTGAAAGGGTGAGCCTTGTACACAAAAAAAGCCTGAAGAGGTGAGGTGTGTTTGTGCCATTTTCTCTCGCTAAGCCTGCCGTACTTCACAGGCTTTGGTTTCGCCAGGTTCCCAGGTACATGGTATAAATAGTACCTGAAACAAGAAGCCGAATTGAACAACTTAGTAGTTGCGTGTTTGATAAAAGCCCCGTCAGGCTGCTGATTTATGAAATAATAGTGACACAAATTCAGATTACCTCCCGCTTTTGTCATCAGCACTGATATCTGAACTTTTTTATCATCACTACGTTGATACAATATACCACCATCACCATCAGCGTTGGAAAATGTGCAAATGTAGGTTATTGCATGCCCACCGAGAGCCTGAATCAGTGGAATAGGTTTTATCCGTTCTTGGCAGAATTTGCTATATTAGGAATCAGTGGGAGTTGGGAGCCTGGGAAGGGATAAGTGATTCCCTCCTGTCAAAGATTTATAATCTGCAAGCCAGATTGTTCTAGCTTAATTACTCCTCCAGATGTTTCTGTCTTCGCCGTGGTCCCTTTAGACCTTAAGCTCCGCCAGACAAAAGCTAACTGAGGTTAGCTCCCCCGGGCATAATAACACTACAGCTTCATTCTCTTCTACCTCAACTTTCTCAGAGAACTTGGCCCCGCTTGAAGGGAAATTAAACTATCGAAGCCACTTTTAAGCTGCTGTTTTAAATCCATACTGCGTTGAGCTCTTCGGTAACGGCCCGATTCTTCTTCAATATCCACGAGGCGATGAGATCATTTTGCAGAAATTGGCCATAGAGAGTCACTGATCTCACCAGTGCTGCAGACTGACTGCTGAGTGCCAGAATGCCAAATGGGCAGGAAGTATTGTTTTTATTTCTCTGGTTCCTGCAGACCAGGTCAGACCAGTTAAAGTATTTAGATGTGGTCGGAAGTTAAAGGAAATAATTTCTTCAACTGCTGTAAATATGCATAGAAATGGTGATGTCAGACAATGGTTGAAGACTGGACTGCTCAGAGAAGATGTGATTTTCCAACAGATCTTTGTGTGGAACTGCCTAATAGGTGTCAATGATCAAAAAATCATATTGTTTGCATCCGCCCTAAGAAAACCTTGCTGCATCAACCATGACGAAGCAGTAATGTTCTGGCTAGGCAGCGAGAGGCTAACTGCAATGTGTCTTAGACAGCCAGGCCACACCTTTAATACCATTGAATGATGAGCAGCAGTTACACGGCTTAAAGAAGACGATGATGCCAGGTACAGTTTAAAACTAAATGGAAGGTCATCAATCCACGAGGGTTCAGAGTTCACGGGATTTGATTAATCCCATTTGTACGTCTGGCCGGGTGATGATTGCTGTACGAGCTGCGTTAGCGCATCATCACAGAAGGACTTCGTGACCTTTCCGGTGAGCAACGGTGCAAGGTGGCGGGGGGGGGGGGGGGTGCTTTGGTAAAGAGATTGATTTCCCCCCCCCAGGGTCCCCCCAGGATCTGTGGTGTTTATTGACCTCCGTTTGCAGAGTTCACAATCTGGCCCATTGGTAGTTAGAGCCATTGATTGGAGTATCACACAAAGATGATCAATCTGTTAAAATCTCGCTGAGCTGCTGGGAGCGTCGGCCCGGCTACCAGCCTCTCGGGGGGGGGGGGGGGGGGGGGGGGGTCACGGGCTACTCGCAGCAACGTGACTCGGGTGTGATCCCGGAGCCGGCGAGGGTCGCGGATGCTCTGCGTGCTTCGAAACAAAAGGGCTTTTTGTTTGCACAAACATTCTGTTCATTCATACACACAGGGACACATGTACTACGTGCACACGGCATATGTAGCGCTCTCTGTCACACACACACACACACACACACACACACACACACACACACACAAAATGTCATTGCATTCAACAATCAATACTTCGCTAAATCTATAAAGAGCTGCTTAGCATATTCTCTGATCATCTGCAATAGTGAGGAACCTTTAAATGAAGCAGATACATGGACGGGGAAGGTCACTGAACTCCCTCTTCCTTGTCTTTTTGTTTCCTGTACATCACAACAGCAATAGAAAGGCGTTTAATATGAACTATTTTGGCTGCATGCCGCATCCTGAATGTTGTGGCTCAAGGATGTGAATTGTATTTCAGGGAGATTGAAAATGAGGCGATAACACCGAGTACAAATGATAATGGATTTCTGCTGTCGCTTCCAGCCAAGGGGGGAAAGTGCAATTGCTCATCATATGTCTTGTGCTCACTCTGCAGCTTGAATCATGAGGCTTATTTCCTCTGAAACCCGCGTACCTCATTCAACACTTACTGCAGGGTCTTTCAGCGAGTGGTCACAGAGGCTCTATTGGATATCAAGCCTGAGCAATGCAGCGAACACCGCGATATGCTAGCATGAACACGATGCTTTATTATCATTGCTTGTGCTCTCTCTCTCTCTCCCTCTCTCTCTCTCTCTCTCTCTCTCTCTCTCTCTCTCTCTCTCTCTCTCTCTCTCTCTCTCTCTCAGCCAGCAGTGGACAGATGGTATGATCAAACCCCATCAAACATTTACAACCTCGCAGACATGGAGGCAGCCGTAGCCTCAGCACACTCCCTAGCTTACATCAGAAAGGCCCACCCATAACCACACTCACCCACATACACTCCCCAACAAGAGTGCACACGCACACACACACACACACACACACACACACAGCCCTGGGCCAAGTCATTTCCTCAAGTATGAGTTTGATGAAGCCTGACAGAATACTGAATGGGATCTAGTAAATAAAAGTAAAGCGTTACCTGTTACCTGTTCTTTGGCAAGGAAAATCAAAGATGCTGTTCATAGAAAAGGGTTAAAAAGCCTTTATTCCATTGGTTTGTTCACATTTTGGCCTTGGCTTTCCTCGAGGAGCACAAAGCTTCAAACTATTTCATGTTAAAATGTTAGTTTTTCAACCTGAAGGGTGCCTTGGATTTTGTTTTTGCTCACTGAATGGGATGTTTAACAAAAGAGGATCCTCAATTCACTTCACTTCATTTCAACTTTGTCATTCGTCATACTAAAACAAAAGCAGCACCGTGGGTTTTTGTTGCTGTTGAAATTTTGGTCAAGGACCTTCACGGGGACGTATTGATTCTGCCAGACTTGTTTGACTCCAGCCGCGAGTCCCCAGCGTCCTGTATCTCAAACGAGGAGGAGAGAGAGAGAGAGAGAGAGAGAGAGAGAGAGAGAGAGAGAGAGAGAGAGAGAGAGAGAGAGAGAGGCGAGGGGAGAAGAGGGGAGGGTAACGATGACGAGTCAGGGGAGAGAAAGACAAGAGCAGGAGGAGGAGGAGGATGAAAGTATTGAGGAGGATGAGAAGAGAGAAACACAGACAATTAGGAGGAGGAGGAGGAGGAGGAGGAGGAGGAGGAGGAGGAGGAGGAGGAGGAGGAGGAGGAGGACGAGGACAAGGAGGAGGAGGAGGAGGACAAGGAGGAGGAGGAGGCCCAGGAGGGGGAAATGATAGCTGCATTGCTGTCATGCTAGCTTGTCCTTCAGCCACAGGTCTGAGGATGGTAAGACACTGTTATGAATCTGAATCTGTTACGCCAGGACAACCCTCATGTCCTGTCCACTGAGCTGCACTGACCAATATTACATTAAGACAATATACTACACAAACGTATACTAATAATGTGTACTATTTATACTATAATACAATTGTAGATGTCAAATTTCCTGGTGATTTCCTGAAGATGGTTTTGTGACACACACACAAACAGACACAAACAGACACAAACACACACACACACACATATACTTGCATCCATGGACACACACAAATAAGTTGACACACATCTTAATAACGATCCCAGTCTGTTTCTATACCAACCACTGCACAGAGATTTGGTTGCCAAGTCAACCACGGCCGCCTCGATGACAACCGCGCCGCAGTCAGCTCTCCTTCGCCTCGACTCGACATTAAACTAGATCACGCCTGCCGCTTGTTTTGATTTCTCTTCAATGCAAAAAATCATGAGTGTGTCACATGATTCAGGGCGCTAACATGCTAGGGCATCACCTCGCATTTCTTTGTTCAGTTGCATTAAAGGGTAATTCCGGGATTTTTCAACCTGGCCTCTTATGTCCACAAAATCGCTTTTCATACCTTTAAGTAGATCCCAAAAGTTTCTGAGTTTCTTCGGTCCATCGGCTCAAATGTCTCTCAAATGTCCAAATGTCTGACAACATTATGGAAAGGGTTGCTACAGAAACAGCTCAGAAAACGACGGTGAAAAGGATACGAAGATAGTTTATGGAAGCGAGAGGGTGAACCAGCTGCTGCAAGTTCTAGCAGTTCCTCTACGTAAACTCAAAACTCGTCTCTCCGACTCACGTATCAACCGGAACTGACATATCAGACATTTGGATAATAACACGAATAACAATCTGAGCCCGTCCGTGACAAAAACAAGCACTTTTAGTGGACGTACTTTGACCGGCCCAGTATGCCTTTACGGATTACGTTGCCGCCATAGAGCCGCCGTTACGCGACTGCCGGTTGAGCCGATGGACCGGAGAAACTCAGAAACTTTTGGGATCTACTTAAAGGTATGAAAAGCGATTTTGTGGACATAGAGGCCAGGTTGAAAAATCCCGGAATTACCCTTTAAGTCCACGTTGTACCTTGCATGAAAATTCTCCAGAACCACGTCGCTTTTGGTGATTTGTGCTTGTAAACATTGAAGAAGAAGAAGAAGCTCGGCGTTCCTTGTTTTTGTTGATTCGGTGCCACGATTCTTTTCAGAATGAACACCAGTGATGCCGAGGTGGATAAACAGAGATGCTGCAGCACCTCCAGAGAAGGCGTTTTTTGTAACAACACAGGCGAATGTGAGACGTGGGTTGTCTGCTTTGCTCTCAATGCATACACAAGGTGAGCTTATCACAATGACCCCGCCCACCACCGCTCAGATCTGTTATCTCCTCTCCAGATGTTTTGACTTCATTGTACAAGACACAGGTAAACTACTGCAGTACAGATAGTTAGGACAGGCATCTTCTACTCCCTGACGCTTTCACACTGCAGGTTTTTTTCTGGGCCACACCTGAGTTTGAAAACAGCTTTCACACCAGCAAACGGGGGGGAAAAAAATGTAATTAACTTGGTGTGAAAACGTGTAAAATCGTCTAACTCTAGTTCTTTCAACACATCATTTCAGTAGACTCATGTTATGATGCTTGGTAGAGAGCAGAGACCCGATTATGTTCAGTGCATGTTTTGAAATATATGGGCTCAACAGAGGAATTCTGCCTTTGAATTTAGCATTATTGGAGAGCTGCTTAATGGCCATTGGGATAGCAACAAATAGAAGAAAATGTTTTCCGTGCTGCAGCCCCACTTTATGATTTAGGCCGATAAGACGGGGTGTATTTTTACAGGAAAATCTTTAATCTATTAATACTTAAGTCGTAAAAGTTCTCCCCGCTGGGAGTGATGAACAATGGTATATGGGCTGGCTGCTGCATGATCTGCAACCCAAGCAGAAATTCAACGTGACCCAGTGGCTCACATGTTGGGCATGCATGAAGGGCGATGTATTATTCTGTGTGCGCGGCCACAAAGCCACAAAGCCTTGCAGTGCGTGCATGCTGTCCACGCTGCTCATTGTCACACCTCAGTCTATTATGAGCCTGGGTGAGTCATCGTGGCATCTTATCAGATAGGTAAATAATATCCACCAGGCTGACCAGCACGCTGGCACAGAAAAACACAGAGGTCGCAGTATCACTACCTGTCTGTCGGTCGGTACTACTTGTCTGTGTACTTTAACTGGTAGAGAAAGAAGGCTTGTCCTCTGAGCTACTTCTGAATCAAACTTCATCCGTCATTTAATTTAATTTGGAAATATAGGTCAAATAATCTCTCTCTCTCTTTCACTTACACAGACACAGACACAGACACAGACACAGGCACAGGCACAGACACAGACACAGACACAGACACAGACACAGGCACAGACACACCTCCGCCCCATAGCAACTCAGACTCAGTGCTGACTGTCCAAAATGCTCTCCCAGTGTTGGTTCCAGTGCTAGACTCATTCTGCAGTGTGCCCGCAGTCATTGAGATGCATGGCGAGGCCTAAATGGAGCTCTGCCAAGTTGGAGGCAGCCCTTAAACCACCAGCACTTCACACACACACACACACACACAGAGAGATCTTGAGTGAATTCACCAAGACCCTCTGCTTCATGGTCTAATTGAGAAAATATGTATGTTTGGCGAGTTGATCTCAGAAAAAAAGCATTTCACTTCAAATAAAATCCAACTCAGTAAACAGTGTGTTGTGGATACGAGTTGCAGATGGGGTGAATTTCCCATTCAGATAGTATCCGTATAGTTTTTGCTTTTCACTCGCTGCCAGCATTGATTCACACTCGTAGAACAAACACCGGTAACCTTCACATAAACACTCGGAGATTATGTTTGCATGGCTTCTAAACACCGTTCTGTCTTTCTCCTCGTTCTCCTCCAAACAAACCACCAAAAACGATTTGCACAAACAAACTTCTGGCTTCGGAGGCGTCATCCAACGTTGCAAAAAAAAGAGAAGCAAAGACAGGAGAAATCAAACGTTACCTGTTGGCTTGAGTTTGTTTGTTTTGCTACCTCTCAGCCACCATACATAAATAACAGCGTGTCATTTCAAATAGCTAAGTAATAACATAGTAATAGTAGTGTTATAACACAATTGATACACTTTTCCTACTTTTTGAAAGGATGGCAAGCAGCGTACCACTCCAAGTTGTTTTGATGACATTTTCTACTGTGACTAGACATTTTCTACTGTGTGGACAGACGTTAGCAAGGAGTAGAAAGGGGAATGATACCTGCGCTATGCTTTAAGCGGCATCCAGTGGCAGCCATTGTTCAAGCCCCTCCAACACTGCATGATTATAACAGGATTAGCAATAAACTATGCAGGTTAGGGATGATGCAACAGGCATTTTAAAAGTAGAGATTTGAAAGGGGCATGAAGCAATCTATGAGTTTTAATGACCTCTATTGGACAGCGAGTGGTGGCTTGTTCCAAAACGGAGAGTACAGGAGGGGTGGGAAAGTGAGTTGTGAAAGCCAGAAATGTCTGTACCTGGCAAAGGAAGCGTTGAGTCATTGGTATTGATCCACAACCCTATCAAACCCAAAGATATATCATGGCCATTTTGTGATATACTACAGTAAAAAACCTTTCTTAATGCACCTTTAAGATGATTGTCTGTACCAACACCGCCCATTCATTCATTCTTTCTCACTTCAAGGTCAATCCACCTGTCCTCTGCTCATGGAAGTACTTTTCAGCTAATTGGAGGATGTGTTGTAAGGTAACTGTAGCGTCACCTAATAGGTCTGGTGTGCAGGAGAGCAATTAACGTGTTGCTGCACCTCGGATGCTGCAGTTCAAGCTGCTGTTGAACCAAAACACAACCAATTAGAGCCCCCAGATGGACACATACAGATAGACCTATCCAAGATTGCGAGTGCATGCTGGATACATACATGCACACTTGCATGCACGCAGAAATACACACCCCAAAAACACACACATGTGCATTCAAGGACACATTTACACGCATGCAACCGGTAGGAAGGCGATCATATCTGCACGTTCAGCTTGCAAGCAGTTGCATTATCACAAAAAAACACGTATGTCATGTGCATCCTGATACGTGGTCTGTCAGGAGGGTTTAGTGGAATAAAGGTCATAAGGAGTTTTTTGCATGTGTGAAGGGTGAGGGGGTGGAGATCCTGTGTGAATCTTGTCATTTTTTTCCTCTATGAAGTGTATAGCAGAGTCGGCCAACTGAGCATGACCTCAACCGATAATTCACTTTAACACTTTTTTCTCGTATGTTAATCTCGACTCCATCAGCAGTGAACCTGTGAATTCCTGTGAATTTTCAAGCTTGTTTTTTCTCTGTGAATATCAACATTTTCACCTTCTCTGCTTCTGCTTGTTGCTAATAGATTGGTCTGATGAAAGCGAACCTCACCGTGGAACACCATTGAAGCGACTGGCTATAGAAAATACTTTTTAAAATGGGAAATGTATGTATGGATTTCAGGTGACAGACCTTACAAGTCGTGCTGGTGTGCTGGTATAAGTACACTTCAACCTTGTCATTGTCTGAAGCCTGAGAGGATTAGTCTTTTTTACCGTTCAGTCAGTTCATATTCCTCTTCACTAGCGACCCTCGCAGCCGAGTGGACGGACATTGAACTCCTTTTTTAGAAAAATAATAATCGCCTGATCCGGCTGTTACAATTGGGGTCAAGGAGAACTCATCATTTATGAAGAAATATCCCCCTTTCAGCTCTCTCTCTCTCTCTCTCTGTATCTCTCTCTCTCTCTCATCTCTCTCCATTTTATCATCTTCTGGTGAAGGTGTCATGGCACCCGGAGAAACTGTGACCTTGCTGTTCCGCTCCAAATCATATCCATTTATGTGTGTGTGTGTGTGTGTGTGTGTGTGTGTGTGTGTGTGTGTGTGTGTGTGTGTGTGTGTGCGGTGTGTGTGCGCATGCGTGTGTGTGTGTGTGTGTGTGTGTGTGGAAACCCAGACAGACCCCATAGGAAGTACTTGTCCCACATAGCCACCCGACAAAAACATCTCAGAGGCCTCTCCACCAACTAGACCACAGAACCCAACATGCACGTGCACACACACACACACACACACACACACACACACACACACACACACACACACACACACACACACACACACACACACACACACACACACAAACACACACACACACACACACACAGATGCAGTGGGAAAAGAAAAAGAAGAGAGAAAGAGAGATGAAGAGAGAGATAATTGTACTTTCAGCACCACTCGCCTCATTTTCTGGGACGTTCTGCAGAAACCCGACTGAGGAGGA
>JAXDDW010000172.1:307500-317500 GCA_034670385.1 Hoplostethus mediterraneus
ACCCTCCCTGCCGGCGTCATGTTTTTAGTGGCTCGGTCATGTTGTTAGCCCCATTCACACCGAGGCTGACACGCTCCCTTTATTTGGTACTCCTGCTCCTCCAACATGAGGCTGCAACTCAATACATGAAGCTTGCAGACACGGTGAAGTAGTCTTCAGTGGGCAAGATGTGTGATCTAAGTGACTTTGAATGTGGTTGTGATTGTTGCTAGACGTGGTGGTTCCAGCATCTCAGAAACTCAGATTTTCACCAGTACAATCTCTAGAGTTTACAGGTGAATGGTGGGATGAACGAAAAAAACATCCAGTGAGTAGCAGTTCTGTGGCCAAAACGGTCAGACTTCAAGCTAACAGAGATGCCACAAATGCTCCGATAGCAGCTCTTTGCAACAGTGGTGTGCAGCAGGGCACCTTGTTGAAGCCATGCTAGGAAGAATTCAGGCTGTTCTGGAGGGGAAAAGGGGGTTCCACCTGGTACTATATAGGTGTACCTAAAAAAGTGTCCTGTGAGTGTATATAAAGCTGTTGTTTTAATTCCATGGAGGCTTGACCTTTAGTAATATGTTGAAGAAAGAAACCCCCGTCAGCAGGAAAACTCTAAATGATATATTACTCTATACACATATATACTATGAGTATATATATACACACATTTATACTCTCTATCATAAAACTTTAGCAGAATGGTTTGGCTAACATGTGGAAATGTACCAGGTCACAGAGGTTTGGCTGCAATGACCAATCTGGCTCCTCACGACAATGGGTGACCTCACCGTGTGATTGGACACCAAAGCTGGTATCTCTGGTTACTGTTGTCATAGTAACGAATGCTAATGCTTCATGTCCTGATCTCTGATAATGACAGCCTGGTCTGGACAGCTAATCCCATGCTATCACCTGAATCGTCATTTTGTCATTTTCCATGAACTCTTCTAACCCATGTCTCCTCTCTCTCTCTCTCTCTCTCTCTCTCTCTCTCTCTCTCTCTCTCTCTCTCTCTCCCATTGACCTTTAAGACCAGGTTGTCCAAACTGATTCAAATATTTTAGCTGCCAGAATATTAAGCCTAGCTCGTATTATCTCTTCTGACTCCTCCCATGTGCTGCATGAAGAAATTTAACATTTAAAAAAATTATATGAAATACTGTTTTGTACATTATATCTCACATGTGTACTGTGATACTCCTGTCTTTCCCCTCCCTCCCTCCCTCTCTCTCCCTCTCTCTCACCTGGGATGGGGGTCATTGGTGGACTGTGGTGTGTGGTCTGACCAGGCACAGCTGCTGTTTATGATCTCCTGTTGTTCCTTTTGCCCCATTAGGACACCGCAGAGCAGCTGAGGGAAACAACAAAGCCTTGCAGACAAGCACACACACACACACACACACAACACATAAATACTTGTGCACAAACACTGATTGATTGTAAACCTGGCCAACTATACGTAACTTGTTTAGGAGTTACTTTAAAAATGTGAGCCATTACAGTTTACTGATTCCCTGTACTCTATAATATAATCCAATGGAATTGTCTTGGTAACGTAATTGGTTTCAGTTCCTCTGCGATTACCTAACCTCCTTTCATCAGCAGGATACGCAGTTGAACACCTGAAGATTTAGTTTCCAAAATGGTATTTATCTGTTTTAAAAAAATCTGTATCAGTTTCATCATTTTGTCAAAAGAGGGACTGAAGTTGTTTTTGTGGTTGATACTTGGCCTTCAGTTAATGCCAATTTACTAATTAAGACTAACTATCACTTACAAGTGTTAATGATGGGATGGAATGATCTGATGTCAATGGTCATGATCTGATAAAAAATAAATCATATATGTAACTAATCCAATGAGTAAAAAAAAAACTTAATATGCCTCCTCTGCTCCCTGTAGTGAAGATAACATGTTTCAGTTAGCGGTTAGCAGATTATCGTAATCCTATTGCATGTAATTCGTTGCTCCCCAACCCAGGGAGTCACAAACTGAAGCAGCAGACCTCAGTAGTCCTCATCGGTGGATGGATGCTACTTGGCAGATGCTACATCCAAGAAACAACAAGACACCAATTCACTCTAACCCCGATGTCCAACAAGCCTGTGTGTTTTTCACTATCTGTATCAACCTCTCCCGCCTCTCTGCCTCTGTAATCATTTTTCCTCCCGCGGTGACTCACAGATTTTTCTGTTCACGGCAGAAATCCTTCGAGGCACCTGTGACCTCTGCTCCTCTCCTTTCATTTGCCTCGCTGTCTTTCCTCTCCATCCCTCTTGGCCTTTGTCTGCCCACATGCCCACATCTTGCCGCCGGTCCCTCCCCCTCTCCTCTCTGGACATTGTAGATGGATAGACAAGAGCAAAGAGACAGCCGGAGAGATAGAGTGACAGATAAGTGGCCAGAGAAACAGATACAGTCACAACTAAAGAGATAGGAAGAGATTCATTTCCAACACTACTGTTTACATATATATGGCAACAACGTGGTTTCGTTCATGCCAATAAAGCTTATTTAAATTTAATTGAATTGAAATATATGATCAAAAATCATCATTCAATATCTCTAAAATAGAGTGCTAGTGTTGTCATCTAGTCAACCAATACCTACCTACAATTCCATAAGAGTGGGTCATTTTTTTCAAATGGTGGATATTTGGTTTTGGACTGAGACTTTATAAAGCTACAGACAGACAGACAGACAGACAGACAGTCAAAGACATATAGTGGCAAAAAGACAGACAGGCAGTCAAAGCGATATTAGTGAAGAACAAAAGGAGAAAGGCCAGTCCTAGACAAATAAACACACACACACACACCGAAGCAAACTCATACTGAACTACATTTACAGACAAACACACACACACACACACACACACACACACACTGAGTGTGTGTGTGTGCTTGAAGCCAGTTCACCAGGCTTCAAGCAGCAGCACATGGTGAGCCCATGTGACCTTTTCCATGTGAGCCTCTCTCTCTCTCTCTCTCTCTCTCTCTCTCTCTCTCTCTCTCTCTCTCTCTCTCTCTCTCTCTCTCTCTCTCTCTCTCTCTCTCTCTCTCTCTCTGACCTTAGTGCAGGTTGGTTGTAGGACCTGTTTTCCTGTTTTTCGGTGCACAGCTGTTTCATACGGCCTTCAGAATAAAGCTCTCAGGTGTTTTCCTCATGTTGTGACTTTTGGACTCTATATGGATCCATGTTTTTCTGCCTATGGTGAAACTTAGTGGGGTTAGTGGGTTCCCAATCATTATTTTCTTCAGATGGTGAAATAATGAAAGTAGAAATGACATATGTTGGAGATATTACATATTTTAACAATCATGGTGCGGATGTTGCATTATCCTCGGGTCACAGAGGGACAGGGGCTGGAATGCTAAGCTAAGTGTGGCTAGTGATTGTTTTGTCTATGCAGCTTCACAACCCATCAGAGTCGACCTCGACAAATAAAGAAGTACATAATAGAGGAACCCTAGAAAAAGTAAAAGTAGTCAATATTAGTGTTGGACATCGTTAAAGGCAAATATTTTACACCCTATTCATGTTGACGTTAGAATGAAAGGGGGCGGGATCCAGAAACCCGTCACACTATAGAGGCCTGTAGAGACTCTCTGAGATACTGTACATCGTCTTGTCTTCTTCTTAATCTTAATTCTGCATCATTTTGTGATCACCTACACCTGATCACCTACATTCATCTAATACTGCCTTAGGAGCAACGAGGGGACAGCATGTGAGGTTGAGTGAGTTAACTCAACAATGACAGTTTTAATACGTACAGCCTTGTCTTGGCAACGAGCCAAATGACCATCTGCAAACGCCACTTACACCAAACACCAACGAGCTAATTATCCCCCTAAACGAGCCAAATGTCATAATCTTTGAGATCCACTTTCCGAGCCAGATGCAATTAGGACTTTCACAGTGTTGTGAGAAACACAGGGCCACGGGCATATAGGGCATATTGCAGAAATAACTTTCAAGAGCCACGAATTCACACAAGCATGCCTAACTCATCTGGGGAGCTAAAAACAAGATGGAGGGGGAGGGTGGCTTACCAAGGTGTTACCGATGACACAATTAGAATCAACGAGGTTGGAAATTACAAATGGAGAGCAACAAAAATACCTGAGGAATATTAAATATCACTCATCTGAGGGGCTTGTGTATAGGCCACGCCTCTACCAGGTACGTAGAGAGTCTTGAATCCAGACTCAACCTGAATTTTTTTGGTCACTGCATAATTCCTTTTGTGTTATTTCACAGTTTTGATGAGTTTACTATTATTCTAAAATAGTGGAAAATTGTAAAAATTTAGAAAAACCCTTTCTCTGAGTAAGTGTGTCCAAACCTTTGACTAGTACTGTATATATGGCATACATGTATTCTTCATATCGTTCATATTTGTCATATATTGCATATATATTGATATTTCTTCTCTATTTAGGATATCTCATGATGTTTTTGGTTTTTGGTGATTTTCCTATAATGTTCTTCTTCATGTTTTTTTCCAAACCTCTGTAAGTTCTACTACTGTTGTTTAGCACAATAGATTATCGTTCAGATAATCTATGTGTGTTGAAATAGACCGTTGTGTTTGTTTATATAACCACATATATATTTTTAGATATTATATTTTCCTTTTGCAGTTTCCTCATGGTTCCTCACTAAATTCCCATCTTCCTGTATCTTGTCTTATCATCTTGTATTGCGTAATGTAAACCTGAGCAGTGAAATGAGATCTTCATTCTAGCTGACTTGAAACTGAGTTTGGTATTTGGTATAGCAGGTGATACTTCATACCTGTCATAGCAGCTTCTGTTGTCACTTGGCCAAAAAGTATAAACTGTTCCAACAATTTCTTTTAATTTCCTTGTAAACAACAACACACAACAACACAACACAGGAGGCAGTGTACAATTATCCTACACATACATGTACCAGAAAAAAGCAGTGGGAGTAGGAGCATGCTAAGCACATGGTATGTAGCTGCAGGAGATGTGTGTGTGTGTGTGTGTGTGTGTGTGTGTGTGTGTGTGTGTGTGTGTGTGTGTGTGTGTGTGTGTGTGTGTGTGTGTGTGATGGGTGGGGATGATACAGCCCCTCTGAGGATGTGAGTAATGACAGTAAGGGCAGGGCCGCTGCTTATCTCAGGACCTCAGTGTCTCCCTGTCTTCTCCTCTGCCCCTCCTTCCTCCTATCGCCTCTCATCATGTGTGTTGGCTCACAGTTGACTTTGCTCTTTTGTTTAGATGAGCTCTGGTAAGATGTTTTCAGCAAGGTCTGTCTTGAAGGAGGAGGAGAGGAGAGGAAAGGAGAGGAGAGGAGAGGAGAGGAGAGGAGAGGAGAGGAAAGGAAAGGAAAGGAAAGGAAAGGAAAGCTAAGGAAAGGAAAAGAAAAGAAAGGAAATGAAAGGAATGGAATGGAATGGAAAGGAAAGGAAAGGAAAGGAAAGGAAAGGAAAAGAAAATAAAGGAAATGAAAGAAATGGAATGGAATGGAAAGGAAAGGAAAGGAAAGCTAAGGAAAGGAAAAGAAAGGAAAGGGAAGCTAAGGAAAGGAAAGGAAAGGAAAAGAAAGGAAGCAAAAGGAAATGAAAGGAATGAAATGGAAAGGAAAGGAAAGGAAAAGAAATTAAACAAAAGGAAAGCCAAGGAAAGGAAAGGAAAGGAAATGAAAGGAGAAGAAAGGAAAGCTAAGGAAAGGAAAGGAAAGGAGAGGAGAGGAGAGGAGAGGAGAGGAAAGGAAAGGAAAGGAAAGGAAAGGAAAAGAAAGGAGAGGAGAGGACAGGAGAGGAGAGGAGAGGAGAGGAGAGGAAAGGAAAAGAAAGGAAAGGAGAGGAGAGGACACTAAATGAAAGTGGACAGGAGGAGAGGGTAGGAGACGAGAGGACAGGTGCAGGGCTCTGCCCATGTGTCTAATTGACTGAGACAGCTAACTCTGGTAATTCAGCTGATGAAGCGTTCCAGTGCAGGACTGCTGGCTGGACACAAACCAACTCCCTCCCTGTAGCAGGAGGACGAGAGGAGAGGGGAGAAGGAGGTAGGGGAGCAGACACAGAGACAGAGATGCATGGTGTTTTGTTGGCATGTCACCCCGCTACACCACCCTCCTCCTCCTCCACCACACACACACACACACACACACACACACGCCCAACAGAGGAGACAAAGTGCTGATAGTGCTGTTCACATTCCATGGTTGGTGGAGGCACATGCATGGCTGGCTGGAGCTGTGAAGGTAATGTGGTGCGCTAGGCAGTAGACAGGCCTACTGGTGGTGCGGAGGAATGTGGTCTGACCCGGTCCAGACTACTGTGGCGTGGCACAGCCTGGACGCTTTCAAACCCGTTCAAATAATCCCATCTATCCCATCGTCCAGCTCCACCCAGACCAGGCTAGTCCAGTCCAGTCGATGCAACCTCAAGCCCAACTACATTCACGGCAGAGTACTGGTAGATTACAGAGCTGTACTTTCCACTGAGGCAGCGCTACACTCCTCCCCTCCTCCCCCTCAAGGCTCTCCCGATCCCAGCCCAGTTGTCAGCCTTGCTGCTGCATGTGCATGTGAGCTATAAATAGCATCAGAGAGGCTGCGGAGGGAGATCTGCAGATGAGAGACACGCGACCCTCAGATTACACCTGCTACTGTACTCTCCCAGACGCAATCTGCTCTGATGTGTTGGATTATGAAGAAAAGGAGAGAGGAGAGGAAAGGAAAGGAAAGGAAAGGAAAGGACAGGAAAGGAAAGCTAAGGAAAGCAAAGCAAAGGAAAGGAAAAGAAAGCTAAGGAAAGGAAAGGAAAGGAAAGCTAAGGTAAGGAAAGGAAAGCTAAGGAAAGCTAAGGAAAGGAATTGAAAGGAAAGGAAAGCTAAGGAAAGGAAAGGAAAGTAAAGCTAAGGAAAGGAAATGAAAGGAAAGGAAAGGAAAGGAAAAGCAAGCTAAGGAAAGGAAAGGAAAGGAAAAGAAAGCTAAGGAAAGGAAAGCTAAGGAAAGGAACACTAAGGAAAGCTAAGGAAAGGAAAGGAAAGGATTAGAAATGCTCCATCATAACTGAACGGTTTCCTACTGAGGTACTGAGGCTCCTCAGTTGATATTACAGTGATATGTCATCATTGTAGACGAGATTCGATTTCTGTCCTCAAATCCCTTTTCACACTCGAGCATGAAATGTCTCTGGTATTAGTTGGAAAGCAATAATCTGCCTCGGTGTGAAAGTTATAACGGAAAGAGATAGAAAATGAGAAGGAGAGAGAGACACAGAGAGACACAGAGAGATGCAGAGAGAGAGAGAGAGAGAGAGAGAGAGACAGAGGGGGAGAGAGAGAGAGAGTGAAATAGAGGGATAGTGTGGAGAAAGGTGTGTCCGCTTTAACCTTCCCCTCACACACACACACACATTTACACACAGCAGTCAGCAATCTGAATTGAGTGTGTGTGTGTGCGTGTGTGTGTGTGTGCGTGCGTGTGTGTGAGTGCACAATGCGTAATCAATTTATATGCTTCCCTGTCTGCATGCCCACCATGTGGATGGCCATCGATAGCGCTGCACTCAAAATGCTGAGGCTGTCCTCCCATACATCTCTCTTATGTCTTCATCTCTTTTATGTCTTTATCTCTCTTATGTCTTTATCTCTTTTATGTCTTCATCTCTTTTATGTCTTCATCTCTCTTATGTCTTTATCTCTCTTATGTCTTTATCTCTTTTATGTCTTTATCTCTCTTATGTCTTTATCTCTTTTATGTCTTCATCTCTTTTATGTCTTCATCTCTTTTATGTACAATTTCAATATAGGGACAAACTATATCTACAGATGTGATCAGAACAGTGGTACACCTTGATTCTGTGTTGCAGCTATACAGGTGAACAGCGCTACAAATCACACCAACCCCAGTGGAGGAATCATCAACCATCATCATTGAACTTAATTGCATCCAAATGTTGTGTAAGTGTATGTAAGTGCGTGTATAGAGCTCAACAGTGAGGCTCCGGAAGTGAAAATCCCATTCATATTCTGCATAGGGATTTTGATTATTAGCCATAATGTCGTAACCATCCAATGTAGCCTCACCACAAGCTAGCAGGTTGTGAAACGATAGTGTATGCTCCTGTACAAGACACAAGTCTGTATGATATCAACCTTGTTTTGAGAAAAACATGGAGAAGTACTACACTACCCACAATCCTAAAGTGTAACAGCGACGGCTCTGATTGGTGGAGCTCGCTGTTACCATGGAAATGTTTACCGCACCCGCGAACGTCTTGTCAGCTAACGCTAACGTTAGCGACTAACGTAACCTAGCTAGCTGCTTATCCTATGCAGCTGGAACGAATCACTGTACCATGTCGATGACAACACTTTACACTATACTATATGAAACACTATATATACGCTCACAAAACAACAACAATAACAACACTATACTATTGACAAATGTTACATTCAAGAAGAAGCGCGCTAAGCTATCGTTAGCTTGGAAGTTGTTGGAAAAGTATCATTCCTCAATGGTTTATGAGATGAGTAGTTCCTTCACTTCATAAAATAATGATGTACACAGTCTTGTACCTTTGCCTTTTCTTCCGTTTTCCGATCTTTTTTTTGCTCAGAATCAAATGTTTTATGGTCACGATTCATCGTCTAGCTGGTTGTCTTGGTTCCAGAATTAAAACTCTTTATAGAAGGATTTTCTGAAACGTCTCTGGAGTAAATGAATGGGAAATTTACTTCCGGAACCAGAGCCGTAAAAAAAGTGGGCGGTCACTGTTGCGCTCTGTTAACCATATTTCTGAACGTTCTTGCCCTTTACTGCGTTGAGTCTCTTTACTCACCTCCTCCACATACCCAGAGATGTTTACGGAGGGGAAGTGGGCCAGGAGAATACCACAGATGGCACGGCCGAGGTGAAAGGCAACACAGTGTGCGGAGCTGACATGTTTATAGGTTGGGATGCAACACCACAGATGTCACTCCAGATTAAAATTATCGTTTAATCTAATAATTATAAAAAGGTGCGGCGACACAAATGAGTAAAAACTGTGAACCGTCAGGCGAAGAATCCTCGGGGCCGAGTCCCTCAACTAATGAAACACTGGAGAAGATCATCACAAGGCCACGGTCATAAAGTATCTTAGTAATTACGTTGATGAATAGCTCAATTAAAACGGGAGACATAAGGGACTCGTTTGGAAATTGATTGGAAGATAAATTTCCATCATCCGGGGGTATTGGCTTTAAAGTTCAGGAGGTGCCCTCTTGATCTGGGCACCTTCAAACGTGTACTAGTGTGTATAGACGGAGGTTTTTGGCACGTGGCTCCTCGAGAGCAACAACCTGACTATGTCGTTCTGTTCACACACAATATAAAAGCTTTGTAATGAGATAAAAGTAATAAGACACCTTTATTGTTATTTGATTGACATACTTTTTTGCTTGTTCCTCTCCATCGAGGTTGGAGTGCAGGGTCAGTTACAAAACAGCGCCCCCGGTGGTGGGTGGGATTCAGCTGGGTGGATCGTTCCAATTTTTATACTTGGATATTTTGAGTCGGTTTTTTCACCCTTTGTCCCACATCCAGGCAGATTCACCAAAGGACTCATTCAACCCAAAACGTCTGCTGCCAACTGGTGGTGGGTTTGTAATGGTATGGGCAGCCGTCTTGTGGGAGTCGTGACGGTCTGACGATTGCTCTGCATGGTCGTATAATAGCATGAGGACATTTTACAGGACCAGGTGCACCATTTTTTTTATCACTATTAAGATGTAAGTCGAACCTCCTCCTCCATCACGCAGAGACGTTTACTTTCATGAAGAAGGGACCGATATCCCACCACGCACAGCTCACCACTTGTGTGACAGCAGGTGTTTCTGTCATTTTGTCCACTGCCTGTAGCCTGTCCACTGCCTGTACCCTGCTTGAGATTTAACACATATAAAAACAAGTTTAGTACTGTATATTAAATTAACTACTCAGATAAAACGTGTAGTTGACAGTGTGACGACCCTCTCCGCCCGGTCTG
>JAXDDW010000172.1:327500-447500 GCA_034670385.1 Hoplostethus mediterraneus
ATCTACCTATCCATCCATCCATCTATCCCTCCATCCATCCATCTATCCATCTATCCATCTATCTATTTATCTATCTACCTATCCATCCATCCATCTATCCCTCCATCCATCCATCCATCTATCTATCTATTTATCCATCCATCCATCCATCCATCTATCCCTCCATCCATCCATCCATCTATCTATCCATCTGTCCATGCATCCATCTATCCATCCATCCATCCATCCATCTATCTATCCATCTATGCATGCATCCATCTATCCATCAGTAACCCACTTACTATAAGGAAAGAAATATATTTTTTTTACATTTATATGAGAATTGAATCCTTCATATTTCATTAAATGTATTTTTTTACCCAGCCATCCTTTGATCCCATGGTTGTGGTGCTCCAAGCTTCATGAGAAATGTGTAACATGTGACATCCCTACAAGCAATTCGATTTTAAATGACACTATTACACTTTATTTTTAATGAGCAATGCTCAAAATAGCTTTTCTTCTTCTGCTTCTTCTTCTTCTGTTGCGTGGGCAGGATCAAACGTGTCACTCAGCAGTTTGACCCAGCCAGCACTATACAATTAAGCGAAAATAGTTTAATTGAGTCACTGAGGAGCAACTTTTTCCAGTCTCCGGGAAAGCTTAACGTGAAAACTAACGTTAAGGTAACGTGTGAAACATTTGTGGCTATATTTGTGGCTTGTAAAGATGTGATTTGCCCGTTGACACGTTTATAACTTTTAAGGTCAACAGATTAAATGTGTGTTAATGAGTTTGGAGACGCTTCGGCATGCTAAAAAAAACAACATAACAGAGTTGGAGAAATAATTCCCTAAAGCATATACTGTAAAAGTTCAAGGTAAACGGGGGGGGGGGGGGGGGAGCGGGGTGTCAAAACACCTAGCTTAAGGTTAGCTAGCTCTGTCGTGTGCTAACCGCTAATGTTGTCTCGCTTTCATGCTAACGTTAGCCATCGTTAACGTTAGCTAGGTGTGTCCTGCTAACCTAACGTGACGTAGCTTGCAGTAATGCCGTTACTTTCCCAATTAAGAGTACAGCAATGAACGAGTTTTTTTCCCGTGTTACTTTTACTTTTGCAGAAAAGTTTGTACCAGTTAGTTATGAGAGCTCATGACTACAAAAAATACCCATAATACAACGAAAATAAAAACGTGACTGTTGTGAGGGTAGACATCCTTTTGGTGACATTGCTGTTGTGTAACTACAACCCTTACACTTAAGTTAGTTTCTTTTTTATACAGGTGAAACTAAACTGGGTTTTTGTTGCTTGAAAAGCATGGCGGACGAAAAGGCAGTCAAGGAGACTCCTCCGAGAAGAAGCGCTGCCTGTTTGCAGCCTCGGTCAGACCTTGACCCAAGCCTGACTGCGCCCCTCCATAGTTCCTGCGTCCCTGTTCACTTGGCAGAAGATGATGCTTCAAATGATGGCGGTGCCACTGGCCTGAGGTAATTGAGTACATGGCAAGTGTGTGGTCGCTGTAGAAACCGCACTTATACTAAAGTTAACAGATTTGATCATCTACCCATGAGTTCTGTTGAGTTATCCTTGAGCAAGATACTGAATTCATTGCTGCTGACTAATTGTGTGTTGTTCTGGATAAGAGTTTCAGCTCAATGGGCATCCTGGTGGCTCATTGGGCTTAGACTGATACCTCATACTGGGTTAAAATCCACCTGGAGATCAGTTGCATGTCATCCCCCTCTCTTTCTCCTGATGCTCTTCCTCCATATATTATTGAGTCACTTTGTGACTGTAAAGTAGGCCGATAACGGAAATTTTTTTGCTCAGTGGACTTTTCTTTCAAGCAGTCCAGCCATATTCCTTGGTGAGAATTAGCACTAAATTCTAGTGGATAGAAACTGGTAAGACGTGTTTCTTTATTTCTAATGGCATGACAAAATATCATTGTTTGTCTAAAGCCAGATACCATTTATTTGTATGTGTGTGCTGCAGGGTCGCCGAGCCAATAGGCCTAGTTCAGAATGCTCCAGCAATTTAAGCTCTTTGCTTTGTTTATAGACAACATACATGCTTTATTGTGATTACTGTGGTGTGACCAGGAACACTACCACCAGACGTCGGGCACAGGCGGGCTAGGGTTTCATTTCTAGCCTCATGCAGACCTCAGACACATTACCCGAGTACTTTTACTGAAAATAATTTTCTACAAATAGCACCTGTTATTTATTGCGCAGTACCAACTTTATTACAGGAAGTAATAGTTCTATTATTTTGAAATATTAATCTACAGTCCTCTTCTCTGCAATCCTTTCCAATCCATTCAGAAATAACTACTTTGTCTACTCTAGGAAGGAAAAATAGGAAAAATCTACTTTTGTTTTTCTGCTGTCAGTGTCGACCCTGAGTTTACCTGCAGAAACCACGACCAAATAAAAGAAGACTTGCTTTCAGAAGACTGCCGCAGACCCAGAGGAGCCTCCTCCCCCAAACCCATGGAGATGGTAATGTATTTATGCACAAGGTGTCCTTCACAAAGAACTTGAAATGCTGTGGGGAATTAACGGGCGTCATTAAGCCTCATTTAAAAGTCTGACATCCACCTGAAATATCAACATCTGTAAAGAGACAGCCAATTAGCCGACTGACAAGTTGTGTCGTGCATGTTATCATTATTCTGCTAACTGGAGTGGCTCAAAAACATCTGCAGCCACTTGTCACTTGAGTTACCGGCAAGAATAAATGTTCATCTCATACATTAAATGTTCCGTGAATTTCCCTACAATATGTTTGCAAGTATCCACAATGTTCATGTCTTGATCCTTTCTTAAAATAATAAGAACTTAAACGGTAAAGCAGCAGGTCAAAGGTTGATCACAGCAAGATTAAATCATGGTCCCAAATCATCCCAAAATTATTTTGTGTTGCTAGGATGAAGACTCGGATGATGACCCTGCCGTCCTCTCCCTCCCCGGCATGTCACCAATTGACAGAAGCCTCTTGGATGAAGAGGATTCCCTGGACCAGAATGAGAACCTAGAGGGTCCAAACAGGAGCAACAACATTGACGGTACAGTATTGGCTTGTTGGGCTCAGCCATGTTGATGTGGTACATGGAAAGCCACCTCGCACTCAAAATACAGAATAATACCTTTTCAGGAAATAATAATAATCATAATGAACATTGTCTTTATTTACATAGCACTTAAGAGCAAACTATTTTCAGAAAAATGGTCAATAAGTAATATAATAAAGCATATAATAAAATACATGCGTTTTACCATCAGGCTTCTACCGCCTACATGTCACATCTCGGCAACTTGGGTATCATAGAAAATCAGTATTTTCGTTATTATCACAATGAAAAGGGAATGCATTGACAGGATCAAGCTGTTCATTTGGCCCCCCCTGCAGAGATCCTAAATAGTTTTGAATCTAACTTGATGAATCTTGCAGGCACCCTGTGTATTCCAACCCCGGTTATATAAATGTTTGATTTTTGTCATTTCATTTCCTGTTTTTTTTCTGTTCTCCAGTTTGGCAAACCGAGTGGCACAAGCATCACATGGCAGCAGTAAGTAGTGAGAAGTTTGACAACCTCTTGAAGATGTACCCCAAGTTCCACAGCTGTAAGAGCATCATGGCCACATTCGTCCTGGAGAGAGGTGAGATCCCCGTATTGCCAGAGATAATTGGTACAATTGTACAATACTGTAGTAGTGTACTGTAGAACTGTATCACACACAATTCCCTGTCTCAATCCCATCTCTCTTTCCCGTTGCTCTAATTTCATGCAGCAATGTTTAATACAATAATGACATTTCCTCCACAGAAGTGATGGACACAGCGGGTTGGCCCTGTAAGAATTTCACAGTGGTGGCGCTGGGAGCTGGCCAATCAAGTTGCACCAAGTGGCTTAGCTACAATGGGACAATGGTCCACGACTGCCATGCCATTGTCATTGCCAAACGGGCTCTCCAGAGGTACCAGGTTTTATGACTCAGGAGTCTTGGGGACGTTTGTAGTTGTGCTTTTTATCTGGAGGTGCTAGAAACTGGAAGTCACTAATGAAATGTATAAATCCTTTTCCCCCCGTTGATTTTAATGCCGGAGCTTGAGACGTTTTCTCACTCGTTACACGTGCAGGTTCTTGTACAAGCAACTTCTGCTGTTCTTCAATCCCGATCCAAAGTCCAAGGAGCGCTGTATCTTTGGGAGTAGTCTAGACGGCCACCAGCTTCAGCTCAAGCCCAAGATCAACCTGCATCTCTACACCAACCAGCCACCAGAAGGCGCTGCTAGGAACTTCTACTTCAAGTACAACTGTCTATTAAATATCCATACCTGTCACGTGTGCATTGTTTTAAGCCATACTTTGCTATATTGTGGCCCATTACTATTAATGTATGGATATTTCTCTAGATCAGAGAAATGTAAATGACTACAATACAACATGATGTCCTTTTCAGAGGTGCTGTGAGCAACATTTGTACCTCTCTGAAGCTGCAGTGCCATGCCAATGGCCTCCTGACTCCTGTAGCCTACCTCAAACCCAGTATCTGGGGCGCCAAGGTCTGTTGCATGTCTGGTAGCGACAAGTTGTGCCGCTGGGCTGTCACCGGGGTCCAGGGGGCGCTACTGAGCCATTTCATCCAGCCGCTCTACATCACTAGCATGGTGCTAGGTAAAGAACTGAAACCCTGGTGTATGGTACTTTTAACAACTGGTACAATGCACAGTAACGGCTTTAACTGTCTGTAATTGAAAATTTCCAGTGAAAAGCTTTTTTTATTATTTGTAGTATTACTTGGATGATTTCTTAATACATAAAATTCTTGTCTTTGGAGAACTTACTGAAATTCTAGTGTTGGTACAGGCAGCCAGAGCCTCTCTGCTGATGACGTGTCTGACATTACCAACAAGCGGTTGGGTGAAGGATGGGAGGACCAACTGGCCCCACCCTACAGGAAACAGAATATCTTCTTCCTCTGTGGTGACCACGTGGGGTCTGGGCTGACCTCTGTTCGGCATGATGACCTCAGTATCAACTGGTGCCTTGGAGACAAGGACATTGAAGTTCTGGACAGTGGAAATGGCTACATCATTGATGGGTAAGGTCCAGATCAGGGTTCTACCATAAGGTTTTTTCTGAGGAGCACAGGTCCATCAAAATCTGTACAGTATTTCACAAATCAGGTGGGCAAACAAGTAGTCTACCCTCCACTACATCCTGGTTACAACATAGAAATCGCTACAAAATCTAGAGGGCACTCTTTAGAGCACAAACCTCTGTCAACAATCAACAATTCTCTGTTTGTTTATTGTTTGTCTTCCCTGTTTGATTTTCCAAGAAAATGGCACATGAATGTCGTGCTTTTTAGCAGCCAACCGAAGTCCCGGTTGTCGGACCTTCCCACAAGCACTTCAATGCAGCATAATAGTTTAAAAAAAAATAATAATAATAAATGATCGTCTAATGGCAGAAATCCCAGCTCCTTATCATCACCAAAATCAAATCAACTGATCCTTGGACCAAGGGGGTGTCCACCAAATTTCATCCAAATCCATTAATTTTTGACAGATGGGTGTTCCTCTTTCCAAGGAGGCCCCGTCAGACTGCTGTCCCTTCTTGCGCTTGTGCTCTGTTTGCAGTGAGACTTACCTGATTTACACTCCTGCTGCCAGCTCCAAGGATATAGGAGGGCTGCTGGCTGAGGCTGATGCAGTTTTCTTTTTAATCTTTTCATCTGCTTGACGGCCTTAGAGAGGCTTGGGGACCCTGCCACCTCCTGGCCATGGAGGCACAGTAGAAGGTGTCCTGGAGTTGGAGTGGGGCACTGCGTTGTGGTATCCACTGGAGGCGAGTTTGTCCCCATCGGGAGATTACAACCAAAAATAGGCTTAAGATGCTGCCTGGACGCTGAATGTTGCTCTACCATATATTACAGCCTCTGTCCCGCAGACTGAGCTATTAGTTTTAGGTGACACTATGGTGCTTAGTCTCAAGTTGAGCTCTGCAGCTGCTTCCCAAAAACGAAACCATAAATAACCAATGACTAAATAGGCTTACTGAAAGAGATAGGAAATAAGGAGGAACTTGTGTGCGGAGATGTCACATGACAAACTGTTACTGTTGGTGATGCAAATGTAGTATACCAATTATTCCTAGCTTCATTAAACTCTGCTGTTCCCCTAAAACCCTGGCACCCTCCAGAAATCCGTCAAGAAGAATAACATACAAGAGATGTAATAATAATTTTTTGGAAGCCCAATGAGGAATATCATGGGCTATAAACAGCCCAGTGGTCATGGCCCAAAAGAACTAGGACAGAGCTTTTCAAAAGATTTGACATCAGTTTCCCTCTCACAACTTCAGTACACCTGGAGCTTCTGTTGCTGCCCCCTTACCACTTGCTAACTCGTTGCCACCACCAATCTTGATTGACAAAACTGGGCTTTTCACAACTAGCCCCACTACCCAGCCTGTCTATCGCTGCTAGCCAGGTATTAGGGGGTGCTGAGGATGCGCCACATAAGCAAGGCTTTGGGGCCTTTTGGTGGTCAAAGTGTACCAGCTGTAGCTTCAGTTTTGTCATTGGACACTCACAACATCTTGTCTGCAGCCTAAGCTCGTCCCTGGACTCACTAAAAGTAGCAGTAGAGAAAGGGATGTTGGCAAAACTGCCCCTCCAACCTTCCCATGACACGCTGTCAGGTGCATTGGAGAACCTTCAGTCACCCGTTTCATCGCTGTGTGCTCTGGAGTGCTTCAGGCATTCATTTGTACCACCTGCCACCCGGCTCAATGCCATCCGGCCAAAACAACATTAGCCTTTGTCGGCTGGGTTTTTTTTTCACGCGCACATAATCCCTCTCTGTCTCCCCTGGACAGTTTAGAGGGGGTGGGCTGTGTAAACTGTGAAATGTCAATCTATCCATTAGTCATCGTTTTGAAATATGCTTGGCAGATTGTGAATTAGCCAATTTCCCACAGAAAACATTCACTGAGCGTCATACACTAATGTTTTTGGCTGTCACTGGAAATGAGAATATGTTCTAAACTGACCTGTATACTTAAATGAGAATAAATAAATATAACGTTTTAGTAGTAGTACGTGTTAATGCTCATCTGAGGGAACAAACATTTAATGCATGGGAGAAAAATTTCATGATCACGGGACTTATTGAATATATAGACTCCGACTTTTATCCGACAGCTGTTTTTCAGGTCAGACTGCGCCCTTGTCCATGTAGCAGATGTTTGGAAACACTGAATCTTCTATCTTCTATCTTGTTAAAGTGGCTGCATCCTAGCAACAGAAGGCAATTTTACCCCATTATATGAAAAACCTGTGAAATACTCGGTTCTGGCTGTCGCAGTTGGACTTAAAGCTGCTGAAACCAACAGTTTTCCCCCATAGAATTTGAGGACCCATTTATTCTTCCTGCAGGGCAACTCGGGGTCCTGCAGCGACTCTGAAACTATTAATGTACCGTACACTGTATTACAATCATATATATTGTTGTGGAAACCTTTTGCCTGTTGGAAACGATTCACGGTGCACTTCTTTATTCCCCAGCTCCCCGTCTGTGAGTGGGCCCGGCTTCTCCAGCCGACTTTGCAAGAGAGCCCTCTACAGCTATTTCTGCTCAGTTGCACAGCTGGGTGGGTATAGCTACCTGCTGGATCTTCCTACCTACCATAGTGTCAAGGTGTGTTTCAACTAAGGATGATCCCACATAAACTACAATGCTCAAACTTAGTAATGTGGCAGTGCAGAAGTATCAGTCAGAGAAGTGCAATTACGGGGAGTGAGGAGTGGATCGCGCCACAGCGTGAGTGACAGCTGTGTTTTGTAACTGCTCTTCTGACAATTTTTAGTGCTGGGATGCAATTATCAGGGAAATCTGACATTCAAGTTCTCTCATGTGGTAAATGGTTTGTTCTCTTTACAGATTGAAGCCAGCCTCTATCAGAGTGCCAAGGATCTTGTCAACGAGCAGTTCCTGCGCACCAATGCGGGTCCCTGGAACTCTAAAAAGCTGGTGGACTGCTTTAGCGCCTGAAGATCCTGTTCCTGAAGTTGTTCCAGATGTTCACGAGTTGTCTGCTGTTGCATAGTAGACCACTGAAACAGTACCACTAAGAATCATTTTAATTTTGCTTTAAATACAGTATTGGCATTGTTTTAAGTTTGAGTGGATGGGAAAAATAAATAAGACTCTACACTGATGCACCGCAGTGAATCAGTTTTATTTTCATGAGTTGCAGGTGGAATCAGCTGAAACACATCGGAGGCTAACAAATGATGCACATGGTTTACACTTTCTTACATTGTCACAGTCGGGCAGACGGCACCCTGTCAGAGGTCTGAACACAGCTGTTTGTAGGATGTACCAAACACTGCATACCACACCTATTGTTCAGTATATAGAGGGCTTTATACTTTAGTGCACCAGTATACATAATTCTGTGTACAGTGAGGAAGTGTGGTCAGTCATCTCAACCAGTATTTCAATATTTTTGTCATCATTGAGTATCAGACTAATTTGCGGGGGGAATCTGTGCATATAACAATTATTGGACACTGCTTATCAATCTGCAGTAAACTTGTGGTCGGACGCACAGCAACCCCAGTGTGTTTTAAGTCAGAGGTCAGATCTCCTGACCAAGCAACTGAAGAATCCAGTCTTAGACGTTGCACAGATTAGTGGCAAGCTTCACTGCTGAACTGCCAGACAGAATTCATCTCTCAGGATGTGCTCCGCTAGGTTATGTTGCCACCTTGTGGCCCATTAAAACTAAATACTGCCTGGAAGGTGAGAAGGCAGGCAGAGGTAAGAGCTAAGAGGGCAGGTTTAATTTGACGGCATGCTGCTGCCATGTAACTGTTTTAACCTTAATGTCACAGTGCTCAGCAGACCAGTGAGCAGTAGTGTGCACACTTGCAGCCGATGAGGTGCGGGTCTCCTGAGCTGGTTTACTTGATCAGTCTTCTTATTCCAGGAGGCAAAATAAAGTTTAAAAAATCTATTTTCCTCATCTCTGGAACAGTTCATTTCAAGGTGTTTTTTGCAGCTCTAATTATGGAAGTTTATCTTGCACAAGCGTACATGTGCACACACAGAATACTCCAGTAGGCCAGTGGGTACACCACCAGTGAGGGCAAAATGTCCGTGATCTTCCAGGTCCATGTGGAACACATCCTGGCGTGCTGCTCTTGTTCCAGACTCACCATGTTCATTTTCTATAGATTTTTTAACAAACTGTGGTACCATGGTTCAGTGTCACCATGGATCCACTCACCAGTTGCTTGGCAACCGATTCCTCCTTGGAACTGATGCAGCTACTCATGATTTCATAATTAAAGGCTCTTTTACAATATTTAGCTAAAACAATAAAATACAAGTGCATGACTAAATCATCTGATGAAGCTGGAACACAGCAGGACAGTTAATCTAGGCTCCATACGGTACATGGAATAAATCTCCATTGCCTTGTGATTACAAGAGTGACAGAGTGTAGCCTATGTGTCCTTGTCATTTTGAAGAATAATTCATTTAATACATGTCCAAGCTCCTATTTCATATTGCACACAAAGAAATGCATCAACCCTCTTTCTCCACCGAGCATTTAAAAGCGTTCAGCTTTTGATTTAATGACAGATTCTGTAGTTTGCATGTCAGCGTGGTGTGTGTGTGTATGTGTGCTTGTAGGCAAGTGCGCTCGTGTGTGTGTGTGTGTGTTTATTTATGGATGTGTTGTGTGTGTTGTTGGCCTTGCATTTGATTCATCCAGCCAGGTGTAGAGTTCATCCCCTTCTGGGAAGGTGGAGCTCTTGTAAGGGAGGGCCTTCTTTGGGCTCGAGGTAGAGCCAGGCCGTTCACAAACAAGCCTGGAAGACAGTTAAACATCTATGAGGGATGTACAGTAGTAATGTGTGTGTGTGAGGAGCTATCGTGACATTGGCTGCCTTTAAGGAATAACTGGTCTTTTAGTTAGTAAATAGATTTTAAGCAGTTCACAAAATCAATAGTTCCATTATTGTATGCACTAACCTTCACCACCGTTCTGGCAGCTGCATCCTGCAGTAGATATACAAAACTGCTAAGGATGAACTGAGTAATTCTGTGATCACGTCATCTGTAGTTTCATAACAATGAAAGAGGCTAAAGTTTAAGTTTTAGCTTTCATTATTACTGTAAGGTTTAGAAGTTAAGTAAATTCATATATTTGAGTTAATTTACTAAAAATATATTTAAAACAGGTATAATAATCTCCTGAATCTACCTCTGTGGTTTACCTCACATTTACCTCAGGCTAAGTCCTTCTAGCTTCTGATTGGTTAGTTCAGCCACATGTGAGTTAGAAACAAGGAAGTGGTGTTGCTGATGAAGTGTGAAGAACAGTAAAGTGCTGCTTAACAAAGTCATCCTGCTGTTTCCTCTCATTGAGAGTGATCCAACCCTCACGTTACATTACTAAATCATAGAAGGGACTGAAGGATTACGTGAAGAGAGTCGTTCCAAAAGGAGATGCACACTATTTGAAAAAGATGGCATCTCATGTTAAAAGTGCTACTAAAAAAGTCATTGTGGAATATAATTGGATGTAATACATATGTTACAACCACTACGTTACCACAAGGTGGCGCTAATCATTATTTCAGGTATTGTAAATATTTTAAATCATCTCTAAAAACACATTTTTACAGTTAGGCTTTAATAAATATAGTTCTCTATTCTTGTTTTTGTTTGTTTTATTCTTAAGTAACCTTGTTTTAATTTATCTTCCATTATTAGTAGTAGTAGTAGTGTCAAACGACGAAGTAATATGGGTATAACTACATATGGTTGTCTGCTGTTTCAGAAGCTTAGTCCTCACCCAGGTCGGGTCTCGTGCTGGGCGAGTCTCTCTGGCTGCAGTCGGAGGAGGCTGAGGTGCTGTCGGTGTCGCTGGACTTCACCGAGCGCATCGACGGTACTAATGGTGTTGGAGGGCTGATTCTGGATTTGCCCACGACTCCAACCGATGCTGTGTGGCTCCACTCTGGATGACAACAACATTGTGAAACAGGTCATAAAAAAAACGCAAACCGTACCAGAATAAGTACGAGTCGACAAAGACAAAGTCAAAAAGTGTAAAATCGAAGTATCTGTAATCAGTACCAGATAGCGAACTGACCTACTATTCCTCTAATCGAAGAACTTCACAAACATCTGTAGGCACTTCCTGCTCCTATAAGACACCTGCACGTACTAAACCTCAATCACTGTAGTAAACCCACGACATACTGTGCGTGACTATCGTACCAGAGTACTCTTCAAGTCGGAAACGCCCAAAGCAGAGGTGGATCCTCCATTGTTTCCTCACGTTCTCCTTCATCAGACAGTGGAAGAGGAAGATAAACAGTCCTGGAGCATAGAGAAAGTGAGATGACGTCAGAGGGTCAAGGGTTAGAGACGCCTGTGTGTGACGGACAGGGGGAAAGTGAACGAGTAATACTCCCTCACCAACTACTGTTGACGTGCCCTTGAGCAAGGAACTTCACCTCAAACTGCTCAGTGGGAAACAGTAGAAGACTGTGATTGTACCACTCTTTTTTTTTGACAGTGTGTAAGTTCCCTCAATCAATAAAGGTTAAATAAGCACACAGAAATGGAGATGGGAGTCAGTGCACACACACACACACACACTTTCTCTGCACACTTACACGACACTTTCATAACTATCTCATTACTACACACAGATCAACCTTGCAGAGTGTTGAGCGTGGAGAACAGGTACAGCAGAAGTACTCTCGCCGGCCCCCAGGTGAAGAAGCCGACAGTCCACGTGAGTCCGAGCAACAAGGTGAGGCTGGCGACTCCCTTGAGGTCGTGCATCAGTCCGCTACGGATCCCGGCCGGGCGGTTGACCCGCATGTGGCGGATCTGGATCAGAACCACCACGAAAACCTAAGAGGAGATTCAAAACGAGTCGTTGGTTTACTGGAAAGTCACTATTTTTAAATCCAGAAATAACTAACGGGATTGTATCAGACTGGGAGATTTGATGGGAGGATAACTTGCATATTGCTGTACTGAGTTAAGTCATGTTGTGACAGGGGCAACAAGGCCAGAGTATCTACTCTGAGTAGAGCAGCATACCACACTTTATTGTTATACTATCAAAAATAAGTATAATCTATATGGTGGGCATGATAAACAGGCCTGTAGTTGTTCCCCATAAAGCTGAGTGAAGATGGTAGAGGAAGGATGAGGAGAATACTGTGGAAATGTCACCAGAGTAAAACATGTACGGGAGCCTGTATCTTTCCATGAGGTGTTTCTACTAGATTTAATGGAAGGTTCACATCTGAATAAGCTCAGATCAACAACTCCAACGGTAGTTTCTTACAGCCACGTTGAAAAGGAAGATCAGCACGGCGTAGCCAACCACAGACACGTAGAACGCCACGTCATCCTGGAGCCAACAGCTGATGAGGATGAGGAAGGAGGAGGAGGGAAAAGGAGGTGAGACAGATGGAGACGTGATGCAGAGGGAGACGGAGGTGGAGGGAGTTAAATGTGACTGGCATCATACAGAGAACAAAAGGGCCTTTAGATTTCCACATGTCTTTTCAGTCACAAAGTATATAATCAAGTATATAATTCACTAAACAACTTTCTATCTGTTTTGGGGGGAAAGGTTGTAATCCAAATGTGCAACCCAATCTTCACTGCACAATAGATCAAAAATACAAATTAATATCATCCAAAAATGTTACTATGTATCAAGCAAAACTCTTTAATAAATAACTTAAATAACTTATCAATTCAATTATACACCATAGTGAGTTTAACTTTCATTTTAAAATGGTGGATATCTCGTTTTGGAATCAAACTCTTTCATTCAAAAAAAAAAAAAAGTGCTTAATAAAAGAAGAGACCAAAACTCACAAGTGGTCGGAGTTGTCCAGCGGCTCCATGCTAGGCCGTCCGTCTGTGTAGAGCTGACTGCCATAGGCGTCTCTGTCCACGAGGAGCACCAGGACACAGATCACCAGAGGAATACCTGGAGGTGATGAGGAGGAGGAGGAGGACAGTTGAAAACCTCAACTCAACTCCAATTCTGGTGTTTTTCTTTCTTGAATTAAATGTAAACACGGTCCTCATGTAACTGAAGGATCAGCCAATGTGTGTGTGTTTGTCCCGTTAAAGCGCCCCTGAGCAAGACGCTGAACCCCTGCCTGCTCACTCTGGATGAGAACAGCTGCTGAATGTTTAAAATGTAATGTGTTGAATAAGTGAAATGGCCCGAGGGCGATTTCCCAAATAAGTGGGCTTCATTTGGAAAATAAGAACTAATAAACTGTAAGCTTGTTTTTTCACTACCTACAGCAGACCACAGATCAGCAGTGGAATACCTGATAGAGTAACTGAGAGAAGTACTTCTGGAAAAACAACATTTTGACAGAAATAGTGCACATTCATCATGTTGGATTTACTTAAAAAGATGATTTACAGTGTCAACTCAATATTAGATATATAGATCAATATAGTCAACTTGATTATCCTTTTCTGGCACTATGAAACCAATTGCATCGCCCAAAAACGTGACAACCTGTTGTCTACGTTTGGTCACTTATCCACGGGAATAAGAAAAATACAACAACAACAAACAACAAAATGGACCCAGAAATGGAAGGTACATGTCAATAGTCGTTTTTAAGAGTGCTTTGGATGGATTTTTCCTTTAATGTCTCAGTGGATACAAGGCTCACCCCATCCCAGAGCGCAGAACTTGAGGATATAAGAGGGCACGTAGACATTGAAGACTTTGACGAGGGCGAAGTACATGTTGACCGCCTCCAATCCCATCCAGGTGAATGAAGCCAGCAGGAAATAGTGCAGCGCCGATGCTACGGCCACACACAGGCCATACAGCCCCCAGGAGGACAACCAGGAGTTGACCAGGAACACCAGGTTCAAGCCCAGCAGGGCAAGGGAGAGGTTGATCAGGATCTGAGAGGGGTAGTCGCTACGAAGCTTCCTGAGAGAGAGAGATGGACGGGGAAGAGGGAAAGCGTTGAGAGCACAAGATTCAAGCACTGTAATCTCTAAAGGTACCATTAAGACCATCGGCAGGAAGATTGGCAGCCTCTACACTGCTTTACATTGTGTGTCACTGAAAAATCACTTCCAACACGTTGATCCTCTTCAAAGCAGCATCACAGGAAGCAACGGGGTTTATGGGAAACGTGTTCTTCATTTTGAGAAACACTCGTACTTGTGATGCCACTACTGTGAGATAGAGGCCACTAATTGTCTTGGCCTCGGTCTCATTTCTTTACAGTTGTTCTGGACTCAGATTCGAGTTCTATATAATGTTTAGTAGTGTATCCGATCGCAGGCTTTTATTTTGAAGTACTTCCGGTTTAGCGAAATTACAGAGCAGGGTGTTCGCAGAGAGTGGCAGTTGGTGAAATCCCCCTCGTCCTTCTCTCTAGCTTGTATATAGAAATATCTTTTCACCGTCAAGTAAATGTCCTAAAAGGTACCTCGCCTCCTGGAGTCTATTCGCTGTATTGGAGAGTTTAGCTAGCTGGATAGATGAGTAGCTGCTCATACCCATCGAGACCAGTATTACAGTAATTATACCAAAGTATCACAGTTAATTTGACAATGGTATACTGATTTTTAAAATTGATGCACAAAGCACCTTTAATTGGTGCTGACACATTGCAAGACAGTTTACCCTCATAGGCCCTCATAGGTAATGCAGACAAAATGCACTATATAACAGCAGACTAAACATGAACACACAACAAGTAGAGGAATTGCTCCTGCCCGGCATCATGACCTTTAACCTGTGACCCGGGTCCGTCAGCTAGATCAAAATTTCAACCAGACTGAGGCTGATGTCATGTTTGTATGACGACGTACGACAAGAGGAAGACGATGCCAAGCGGAGTCTTACTCAAAGGCTGTGTATGTGAGGACAGTGATGCCCAGGAACAGGGATGAGACCCCACAGCCCACGTAGGTGATGATGGTCAGGATCTGCTCGTTAGCCGGGTCTACCTGAGTCCGGGAAACGTCCTGGACACACACACACACACACACACACACACACACACACACAGTAATGGTCACACAGACGGATTGCAAGTATGGGTGCATATATGTATTTTTCAGTGTACCAGCAACAGCTCTCAAAAGTGTGAGAGATGGTCACAGAGACAAATCGCATGCACCTATTTCTACTACCGCTATTATTACTACAACTACTACTACTATTCTGTATTACTACTATACTATACTACTAATAATAACACAAGGAGTGCTTTCCAGGAAACAATAAAAGAGTAATGTGTAGTACGTACCAGCAGAACTCCGAAGTGTGTGAGGTGATCGCACAGACAAGTCGTGTAGTTGGTGCTGCTCTGGTGCTTCCTGCAGCCGTACCCGTCCCAGCCTCCACGCCCGTCTGGTCAGCGGCACAGAGGTTCATTCGTTGAGCATCCATAAGACTGAACGTTAACGTAATAGTCGTTTAAATCAGAACCTACCGTTTTTATTGAAGTTCCAGTACACACACCGCACGCCTTTGTTGAGCTTTAACAGGGAGGAAATGATATTCACTGACCATTCACTTTGTATCTCTGTGAATGATTGACCAAAGTAGATGACGGATGATCCTACTGTGTTGGGTATGAGATGATGGAGCGTGACCTCAACGTCCTCATCAAGGTCTTGGATTGGAGAGCTGGCATTGGTCACACTGGCAGACACCACAAAGGTGTTTAGGATGTGGCCCTTTGGGCTGCTCTGAAAATAATAATAATATATCATTGTTGTTGTTGTTGTTGTTGTTGTTGTTGTTGTTGTTGTTGTTGTTGTTGTTGTTGTTGTTTGAGGGGGAATAACATCTTTCCAAATGAGGCTTCCCTGTGATCCAAGACAGTTTCATTACATTGGTATATCTATATATCCCCTGTAGTATCTGTACTCCCTTTTCTGTCACACTAGGAGTGTACATGTACAGAGTTTATTATATACTAATTCATATTATATTCATATTCATGATGCATGTTCATATTTCCACCATAAATATCCCTTTAACACAGAACCTATACAGACCACACAAACAACAGTAAACAAGATAATGTGTTTATTACATTACGTCGTATCGCATGCTGCTAATATTCAGGAATATATGAATACTGTATATATTGGTACTGATATAATATGAGCTTCTCCCAGCTGCAGGTGGTGTTTCTGCACCACCTCTTAAATGGTATCCTGAACAATATATGGATATTAATGTGCATGCATCTTAAAGATTCATTTAAATGAAAAATACATGTACTTCAAAGGTACTTCAAGTACACGTTACGAATGGTGACCCCAGTGGAGATCAAACCCCAAATCTAATGCCCGATGCAGAACCGCATCAGGACCCAATAACAATAAGATTGGTCCAGATTGTTTGCTGCAAAGGTATTTTTTTAAAAGTAGTTTGTTTGTTTATAAGATTAAGATTCAGAACATGTAGTACCTTGAAGAGCATCGGGATGCCAAAGAACTGAAATTGAACCCGCGGCGGGCTCTGGCTGAACGGTGGAAAGCTGTGCTGCAGGACGGAGGGCAGAGAGATGAAGGCTACCGTCCCGTTGAATGGATCCTTGTTGATGAAAATCTACAACACAGAGACGCTCCGGGGTCGGCGGGTTTGTCATCATTTTCATTCAAAAGGGTCACGATCGAGAGCATTTTGCACCTTAATTTACTCACCTCAGGCTTTAAGCTCTCCTGGACGGACGACACTCCAAAGGTTAGATTGCCAAACTCTCCAGGGACGACATCGACCACCGAGAGACCAACGCCCGAAGCAACGAGGGTGGACGAGCCCTCGTAGCCCGACACCCTGTCTCCCACCGCCTCTGTGATGTTCAGGATACTAGAGAGGAAGAGAAAGAGTAAAACCACTGACCACCATTAAAGAAAAAGCCAAGCAGAATTCTCCATTTTGCTTTCTCCATGCTCACGTGTTGGTGAAAGGCAGCAGGTCGCTGGACGTCTCCAGTATGTCAGAGATGACGCCGATGACGGCTCGGCCCAGGTCGGGTGTGACCGCGCTGATGCCGATGACCTCCTTCAGCTTGCCGAGCACGGTGACCAGCTCCTGGTAGCTCAGCGTGGACTGGTTGCTGAGCAAACTTTCAATCATCTCCACTACGTCCAGTGCGTTCTCTGGAAATAAATAGATATGACTTAGAAAATTATGTACATCTGCAGAGGGTAGCGCGCTATATCAGGAGAAGAATACATTTAGGGGCTAATCTGTAATTGCAATATGACACGCCTTGTTTGAAACGCTGTCATCCCAATACTGGTTTTGTGTACATAGTAAGTATTTGGGATTGAAGTCAATTTTTTTAGTTGTACTAACTCAAATTTTAAACAGTCACAGATGACAAATTGTAAATAAGGCAAACAGAAAGATGACCAGAGGGACACATTAAATGGCTGAAGTGTGCAACTGACCAGCAGTGACATCTACGTGGTCCAGGTCAAGGATGGTTTCCACCACTAGAGGGCAGTCTTCTAGGTACGGGGCCGTCCAGTGGGTACTGATACAAAGCTTACTGTCAACAGTAAAGATGCATTAATCACTGAAGTGTGTATTCAGGCAGGCAGAGGGACTCAAAGGGAGAGAGAGAGAGAGTCATATAGTGACAGATAATCTGATTTACCTGGCTAATAGTTAACTTCCATTATCTACAGGGTCACAGGATAGGACGCAAAATCACAGGTTCACTTCCCCCGACATGCAAGATTGTGCTGTAAGTGGCTCTTATATCTTAAACAGACAAACAAAAGACCTTTTCATGTAACCGGGAGACAGACTATTGATCCTGGGCATCACCGAGCTATTACCTCCCCTCCTGCTGATTGATGCTTTTACCACACAGCCTGCCAGTGCCCAAGAACAGTCAATATGTACTGTCATACCGGATCAATACACAGGAAGAGTCTTTGAAGGCAATAACAGTGTAATGTAAATATATTTTTTGTCAATCAACACTCAGATCTGTGTTTAATGACGTGTCAATTCAAATGCACGTTGTCGGACGAGTCTTTGCCGAATGTGAATCATAATGATGAATTGTCTGCAGGGTTGTAAAACAAGTCGTAAAGCCGAAGAGCGCAGGACAGACAGACACTGATGTTAGAGGTGCGTGCAGGTTGAAACAAATGTCAATTAAGAGTAGTTACAATGATACTGACATGAAAAAGCTGCCAGCTCAAACGCCAGGTCCTGAAACGTTTTCAGAAAGTGGCCCATTGGTCGACTTAACCTCTATGTGACGAGAGGATTGTGGATTACTAAAAGGTCTATCTTCTGCTAGTTGCCAAGGGGCTGGAGGAGTGAGATATCTAAAACAGGGATGATTTTGGTGGTCATTTCAATGTAATTTCCCCCAAAATCAGTGTAGTCCTTTTATATACCTTTTATATACCTTTTATATTTTCATTATTTCAACTTAGCACTGTCACCTCCCTGGCTCTTTCTATGTCAAGTTTGGATGTGTTTCCTCTGGGAGCTCCAGTTTCCTCCCACATCCAAAAGATGGATTGTTCATGCATGTGAGTGTCTGTCTATCTGTGTTTGCCCCTGTGATGGACTGGCAACCTTGTCCAGGGTGTCTCATTGGCTCTGCCCAATGTATTCTGGGTGAGGCTTCGACTCCCCCATGACCCTAACCCTAACCATCAACTCTCACCAGTGTCGGGTGGCGTAGCGGCGAGGGTTTCTTGGGCAAGGCAGAGTGGCGTTCTTTTGTCCCGCGGTGAGTGGCCACTCAAACACACCTTTTCTAGTGTGATGGGTGTGCGCTTTGCATTGAAGTATAACTGAAGGAGGGGAGATAGTGACACAGACAGGAGGAGCTGTAGCAACAACATACCGTGTCATGTTTCATGTTCTAGAATTTACTATCACAGATTGAAAGTACCACCGCATTTTATTTCCACTTTTGAATGAATGTCACTTACGTATACGGCTGATGTGTACGTCCTGGGTTGCTACGGTGATGGAGCCGTTGTTGTAGGGCAACTCCAGCAGGTATTGCAGGTATCGCTGTTCTGTTTCCTCTGTGTCTGACGGCGACATCTTGACCCGAACCTGGAAAACACAGCTCTCTCTGCAGACGGAGAAAGAGGTCCAATATTTGAAAGTCCTACAGCGTTGGCATGAGAGTCAATTATGATGGGTTGGACAAAGCGCCTTATGAGTTACTATGTATATTTGTCACCTAAAAAGATTTTCTCACTTTTTGGCGATAGAATTATCTGTTATTAGACATTATCTGAAATATTTAGTTATGAATTTAAGGCATTAAAATTATATTATATTATATTATATTATATTATATTATATCATATTATATTATATTGTATTGTATTGTATTGTATTGTATCATATCGTATCGTATCGTGTTGTATTGTATTGTATCATATTGTATCATATTGTATCATATCGTATCATATCGTATTGTATTATATTATATTATATTATATTATATCATATTATATCATATTATATTATATTGTATTGTATTGTATTGTATTGTATCATATCATATATCATATCATATCGTATCGTGTTGTATTGTATTGTATCATATTGTATCGTATCGTATTATATTATATTATTGACAAGCTAAATTGAACTGTTAACTGCTAACTAGGTCTGGTTAATTCCTTAGTGATGCTGTGAATGTGAAGAGGCCCTGCTGAGGCACATGTACTCCGCTAGCATTGTGTCATTACTGCTTTATCATCAGTTTCCCTTGACGTCTTCACTTTCCTCCTCTGATTCATTTGTTCATGATGTGAATGAAACTGTATAGAACTGCACTTGAATGATCCACACCTTGACTGCTGGTACAAGGGAACCTGGGAAAGAATCAAAATGTTAACACAGCGTTCAAACTGAAGGCTTCATGATGAGAAAAGCAAATTTTAAATCGTCGATAGATCACATCTCCCAGGGTTAGCTCAAGCTGTTAAAGATATACATTCAGCTCACAAACATCACTCTTGAATAAATACTTTTCTTTTCTAGGACCTCTTAATGTTGACTTACCCCTTCAGACATAAAGATGTTTGATTGTAGTGTAGGATGAAGTCTGAAAGAGAGACCAGTTACTCTTCCAACTGCTTGTTTAGCGTGATAAATATGTCCACGTGTATCTGGAAATAGCGTGTTGATGGCGTAGCAGCTTTTACCTCCTGGGGGACTTGGGGAGCAGCTGGAAGTGGAGCACTATCATCTCATCGTTGGGTAAACTGGTGTTGAGCTGTGAACAATCAGAAGGCTTTTCAGCGTGTCATGTCCTGGACACTTGAAGGACTAATATGTTTGCCCCCTGCACGGGTTATTGTGTATATGTCACCCATTATTTATCATATATATCATAAAAATAAAAGAGTCGTACTACTCGGTGAGACATACCCAGGTGGAAAGGAACTGTTCTGGGTCACAGTCGCCGGTTATGGACACGTTCAGCTTCACCTCAAAATACAGCTCTGCAGACCAGAGAGACACAAGAAAACAATCTCTGAAAATGAGAACGATAAAGCTGTGATAGGGATTCATAACCTTCAACTGAGTTTTTTCTTTAATATTTTCTGAAACAATATTGATTGAGAGCATTAACGAGCATATAACGGCTATGTTAAAAGACTGACCTGAGATATTTCCGATGGCTTCTGTAATGGTGGTGGCTGCGATTGTGCTGGTAGAGGTACTTGTGGTGGTGCTGGTGGTGCTGATGGTGCCAGTGGTGGTGACCGCATTGGTGAATTTGGGCGTGGTGGCGAGGGAGGAAGCAGAGGGCGGTGTTGTGGGTTTAAAGGTGGGGGTGGTGACGGCAGAGGGCGACGTTGTGGTTTTAAAGGTGGGGGTCGTGACAGCAGAGGGTGGTGGTGTTGTGGTTTTAAAGGTGGGGGTCGTGACAGCAGAGGGTGGTGGTGTTGTGGTTTTAAAGGTGGGGGTCGTGACAGCAGAGGGTGGTGGTGTTGTGGGTTTAAAGGTGGGGGTCGTGACAGCAGAGGGTGGTGATGTTGTGGTTTTAAAGGTGGGGGTCGTGACAGCAGAGGGTGGTGGTGTTGTGGTTTTAAAGGTGGGGGTCGTGACAGCAGAGGGTGGTGATGTTGTGGTTTTAAAGGTGGGGGTCGTGACAGCAGAGGGTGGTGGTGTTGTGGTTTTAAAGGTGGGGGTCGTGACAGCAGAGGGTGGTGATGTTGTGGTTTTAAAGGTGGGGGTCGTGACAGCAGAGGGTGGTGATGTTGTGGTTTTAAAGGTGGGGGTCGTGACAGCAGAGGGTGGTGATGTTGTGGTTTTAAAGGTGGGGGTCGTGACAGCAGAGGGTGGTGGTGTTGTGGTTTTAAAGGTGGGGGTCGTGACAGCAGAGGGTGGTGGTGTTGTGGTTTTAAAGGTGGGGGTCGTGACAGCAGAGGGTGGTGGTGTTGTGGTTTTAAAGGTGGGGGTCGTGACAGCAGAGGAATCCGTCACCGAAACCGTCGGACTGACAGTGGCAGTGGAGAAAGTTTCTAGAAAGAGAGAGAAGATTATTTGCCCATGTACACAAGTCAATGGATGTCCAGTATATCTTGCTGGGGTCTTACAGAAGGACAAGACTGATGCAAACAAGCATGCACACACACACACACACACATATTTAGAGCTGTTTCCTACCAACAGGGGTGGTGTATATGCTGTGTTCATCAGCCATTAGCTGCAGCAGACCGTGCTCCCTGTAGAGGATCTTAAGGTTGTTGTGCATCTGGTTCTGCACGGCAGCCACGTCTACGCCGGGGAACACATTCACATCAGCCAGGCAGTCAAACCTACAGGGGAGAGCGGGGGAGAGCGGGGGAGAACGGGGGAGAACGGTGGTAAAAGGAGGTGTGCTTTACTGTACTGTGGATAATCTTTATTTCCAACCAGTGAAATTTTTAATGTCAAGCTTGGCTGCTTGTTGATCCTCTTCCCTTTGAAGGAATAAAAACCAAAACGAGAAATATCCTGATAGTCTCGGTCCTAAGTGATAATTGTAGCCAGGAATAAGACGTGATATTGTGGGACATGTCATGGAATAGTTTTGGCAAATTAATGGAATTTGATTTGCAGAAAAGTGTAGGAACGCTGGTAAAATAAAAATGGTGAAATGGAAAAATAATTTGATGCATTCCAGGTCTGAAACAGTTGTGTAATTGGACAAATACAGTACATAAAACTACATAGACATTTTATGTAATGTGTATAGATCTGGTGTCTTTTTTAGCCATAGAGTGATCTAGCGTAGTTGATCATCACATTGACCAGCCACTGCCAGCTTACACAATATTGAACACCAAGCTAATTCATCAAATACGGTCAGGAAGGTCTGGGAAAAGTATGAAAATGTGTAGAAACCACATCAAAAAATAAACCACACCTCACCTGTTAATATGAGGGTCAGCCAACCTCGCCTGAGGAATACAAGATACTGAATTCACTACAATTTACAAAAAAAACATTAATGAATAGTATCTTAGCCACAGAGATCACAACCATGCAGCTTAATCTCCACAACAACTATCGTTCACATTTTAACTCACCAGATTCACATCATGATATATTTCTCCACGTCTGTCTTCAGTACGGGACCTGTGTTAGAGATTACAGAGGCCTGATGTGCTTACGGCCCACTAGATACAACAGAGCATACCTTAATGTGAAAGACCCTCAGAGAGCTCTTACTATGAAATGCATTTTGAGTTATGTTACTGTACTAAATTAGAGTCTGTTCCTACCTGGTTAGCTCGAACACAGACACGCTGTGTAAATAGAAGTTGGTCGGCAACGCTTGTCTGAGCTACAGGAGCCAATAAGCAGAGAACAGCATTACAGCATTACAGCCATTAAGACATACAGGTGCAACCAGTTAAAATGCATCGCTAGGTCGATAGTGAGGAACAGTGTTGCATTTGATGTGTTGCAGAACTGGTTAGAGCGGTTTCCTAGAAGTTTCTAAAGTGTGTTTTATGATTGTTTTGTGCATCAAGGCATCATGGATGATGAATCAGCATACCACTATCAATATGAGCATTTTGAAATAGGTGCTGTCCCAGATACTGCTATGGACTTATTAGAAATATTGTGACTGTTATAGAACATATTTTAAAATCGCAACTTTGCACTTTGGCACCCCCAGGTGGCAGCAAGATATAACGGTTTGAAGTTTTGAAGGACTTCATTACCCCAAAAATCATGTAACGCGTCGTCACTAAAGCTCCTCCTTGGGTTTAAATGTGTTTTTCTTGGTGCCTCGGTGGACATGGTGAAAAACATCTTTTGGCAGCAGGTTCAGCCATCGCTGGTGAGTCCAGCTTCCTCCAGACAGAGCGCTCACTTGCCGCCATTTACGAGACAGTTTGTAATTCATTCTGTTTTAATTTGTCATTTCCTGTGCGATTTCCTGCCAGTGACACATAACTGACACCAAAATGTCATATGGATGAACAGGGTGAATCGACCGCATCTCAATTGGGGGGGATGGGACACTCTTCTATATTTAACTATATAGAAGACTATTTTTGATATGACAGGTATTTTTACATAAGAAATCTTGCCTAGTGCAGCTTTGATGATAGATATGTTGTGAGGATAGCATCACAGAAAATAGCATGTCTCTTAAATGAATATTTACTTTGATAAATTATATATATATATATTCAGAAGGAAAAGAAGAACATTCATATTGCAGTGTACAGTACATATCTAGGTCAGCCTCACTTACGATTACAATATCTGTGGTCAAGCATTGGGGGGAAATAAAAAAAATGTAAAAAGTGATTTTATCTTACCCAGCGATGGGTGATGTCTCTGGCTGTGTAGGGGTCGATCTTGTTCCCATCGTAACGGAGGATGATGAACTTCAGTCTCACTTCATACACTGACCACTCTACCAACCGCAGGGAATGAAACATGTCACATATATGAATGTTATTAACATGAGAATGTGAAAATCAGTAACAAACTATCGAGCTAACTGACAAATACAATCTCAACAGTATTTTGCGATCATTGTGGTTTATTCTATACATCGGCTTGGGAAAGTATTTCAACTCTTATTTTGATTCTAGATGATCTTTCATTATCACATAACTTATATTAAAAATAAATTGTGACATAATGTGACATAACATATGATAGGTGGGGAAATGAACACATTATTCACATACTTACAAATCATTTATGCTGTGTAGTTTCTGTATTACTAACCCACTGACAGACAGACTGCTGTGTAATTGATTTTCACTTTCTAGCCATCTTCAAAATTGATTTAGTCTATTTAATATTGGGGATTAGGCATCACATTACCAGTGAGGATACGTTTAAGGTCAGGGTTAAGTTTAAAATGAGGAGAAAAGCATGATGAGCTCCAGGTTTGCAGACAGCTGTGAGGCTTGTGACTCCGGGTTGTAATATTATTGATCATAGAACGGCTTCTATATTTACTGTACTGACAGGACAGCAGGTCAATATTTAATCTGCAGGCCATGGGCATAAAATAAGGGCAGCCATGGCGGCTACCACACAGGTAGGAAAAGGCTGTGATGAGGCTTGTTAAAGCTGACAGGCCACCACATAAAACTTTAGTAAACACTATGGGAGTCTAGACAGAGACAGATCAGAGAGGAAAGAGAGGGAGATATTCAACCCTTTGATATATGCAGTACTGTGAATCCAACACTAATCAAAAGGTGTAGAAATAAATGTAAGGTTTAGAAAATTTGAAACAAAATCTGATGAATCACGCAATAGAAACCACAGAATCTCGAGTGCATCCCTACTGAGATAAAGTCTCCCATCGGCTCACCACACTGCAGGGTGGGGTCGGCGATGGGACCGCAGGTCTGAGTGTCCCATTTGTCCCGCTCCCACTTCACCAGGTCCCCCTCTGTGCAGTTCAGTGACATCACTTCCTGTTCGCTGCGTGCCCGCCCCCACAGCCGGAACAGAGACAGGCTGCCCATCAAACGGTTGATGGTGATGATCCGGAGCTTCTCGTTGTCCAGGGAATGGGCCGCACCCAGAGTTAGCGTCCCGTTGGGGGCCAGTGAGCGTGAGGGGGGCCTGATGGGTGACATGTCCACATCAGCTGGGAGAGAAAAGGTTTCAATGTTAATTCAACTATAAGAGCGAAAAATGAGAGTTCATTTAACACTTTGTCTAGTCCACCCACTTGCTTTGGTGCCCACCCTGCTGCCGTTGACGTAGAGGGTGGGTCCGTTGGTCTCCGCTGACCAGGTCAAGCAGAGGGAGTGCCACTGGCGCAGAGGAAGGTGCATTGGAACGCTAATCCACTTGGTCCCGAACAGCCAGACGACGATGTGACTCCACTTTCCCCCCAGGCCCAGCTCACACCATCGACCCTCAGTCGCATGATACATGAAGGCGGTCCACGGTGAATGGACCTTGATGTGGTTCATGAAATATGATGTGTGGTTAGAAAGAACTGCATGCTTAGGTCTACTTAATGCAGCTCTACTCAAACTCTAATCTGCGTGGTGACTAGCAGGAAAACATTTTGAATTCTGAAATATGCCAAAAAAAGGAAGTAAAAGAGTAAAAAAAAAAAAAAAATGTAAATGAAAATCCATTCACACGTTAGTGGCCAGTTAATGGGTTGATGATACCTTGATCTGCAGGTTCAGGCAAACAGTGAGCTCCTGCAGGGCAGGGATGGAGACGTGAGGCCTCAGCGTCCAGGGACTACATCCATAGGTGAAGTCAGCCATTTTCCCCCATAAGCTAACTTGGGGGTGGACTGGCAGAGACACACAACACACAGTAAATGATTAACACACAGCCACATAGGAGTGGACCAACACTGATTGCCGTTGGGAGGAGGAGGAGGATGAATCTGTCCAGCGGCTGTTCAGCATTGAGAAGAAGGAGTGAAGCTACAATGCTGTCAGAAAAATATGTTTTCAACTCATACATCTTGTCCTATAGATTCCAAAGAGAACATACAGAGCACATAAACCTGGACCAAGATAAAATATGACAAAAAACAAGAAAGCTTTTCAGCAGGGAAGATACGAGAAGACACAAATACAACCGCAAGCATCACTGTCAATATTTACCAAGCTGACTGGACTATAGACAGCGAACCATACTGTTGTTTGATGTCAATACTGTCAGCCTCTTTCAGTGTTTGTTCATAACAAGTTTTTCACTTTTATCTTTTATCAAACAATAATGATAAAACATCTATATGCATTTGTGTTATGTGTATGTTCTTTTAGAGGAATCTGCTCAGTTAGGCCTCCTCTTATTTATTTAATTCAGTTATTCACAGCTCATTTCTTCTGTTTGCAGTAAAATAAATGTCTGCACCCTCGTAACTCTGGTGCAGATTAATTCACACCAAATCATCTGTGGAGGTTTCCTACCTGGGTCCAGAGCAGAGGTAGAGCTGCTGAGTACAGACAGAGTGACAAACACATTCAGGACATGAAAACTCATCACAACTCTGAAAGAAGAAGAAGAAAAAATAAAAGTTTTTTTTGCCCTCTCAATATTTTTCTGTGAAAGTGTGTGCATTAAAACCGTGTTCCACAATAGGCTTAAGGTTAAGAAGAGAAAATCCTAGAGAAGTTAAACAACATTGAAATACATGAAGCGTGAATACAGAATCTCACCCTAATACTTTTGTTTTTCACTTTCTTTATAAAAAAAAACATGAATGTCAAGACTAAAACCTTTTCCAGTGCAAGCCTCAAGTTTTATCAACACTCAGTTAAACCCTTGAGAGAATCCAAGAAGTACTTACCTGGGTGAATAATCCTAAAGCAAATCCACTCAACACTCAACAGCATAGACTTATAGTGTAAAGGACTAGCAAGATGTAATACGTGTCTTACAGCTCAGAAGATTCTCAGTTCTCAGACGTAGGACACGAGATGAACAGCAAACCTTTGACAGTATGGAGTGGAGAACCATGTATTCGTCCTAGGATTGGTCTAATTGTGTGGATATGTGTGTGTGTGTGTGAGAGAGAGAGAGAGAGAGAGAGAGAGAGAGAGAGAGAGGAGAGAGAGAGAGAGAGAGAGAGACGAGGGAGGATATGTGCTGAATACTCTCATACTAGTCAATCAACTAAGATGAAAACACACACTGACCACAAATCAGCGTATGCTACAAGTTATTGAGGTAATCTAGCAGTGCAAACATACACTGTCCTCTGAAGGCACAAATCTATGAGCACACACACACACATGCACACACACACAAACACACACATTGATGTAGTGTGGTGCTCAACTACACTCAACTTGCGTTTTGAATCCATACCTCAGTATACTGTGTATTACAGCAGGTGGTATTAGTCTGAAATGAGAAAATATATATATTATTCTGAAAATATAATTGGTGTTTTGTTCATATCGTGATCACCACCTTGAGTTCATAGTTTACTTTGTAAGTTGGCGCCAAATCACTTCAGTGTATACAGTTACCTCTGTTTTGGCAGCTGTCCATGGTACTTTTAAAACATAATCTCCAACAGGAGGGTCTGGTGATCCTCGGTGTGAATTCCATGTCTCCTCTCTTTTTTCTTTTCATTTTTTGTTAAATTATTTAATTACCTACATAATGGAAATGTGTTATGTTGTCTAACGTTCCTCAGTCTTGCTGCTTCTTCCCCTTAATAGTACCTGTTGCCTCGTCTGCCAACTTCCTGAAAAGCTGGTGTTCAACCTGCAGAACCAAGGAACATCTATTTTCACAGGGAAATACATTTGACAAGTTCCCAGTTTCCCTTTCCAGTTCCATATTAGTATTCAAGTTCCCTCCCTTCTTCAGCAGTCCACTGTTGTTGTTGTTGTTGTTGTTTTGCACACACACAGCATGTTTATTATTGTTGTTTATTTCAGTTACTGCTCTCTGTCTTTGCAGGGCAAAGCTCAGAGGTAATGTTTGGTAGCAGATCTAACAGAAACTGAGCCAGAAGTCGACTGACACTCCAGTAAAAGCTGTCTGCTCAGATGTAGATTATAAACTGGAAAGTATTGCTACGATGGTAATCTGCTGATGTTTGACACTGGGAAATTGTGTTTTGAGATTCTTTGAAATTTGAAAAGCTTAATTTGTATTTGCTCCTCGTCTCATGCAGTACACATTTCCACAGACCATGTATACCATGTACATCAAATCCAGACAACAAAGGCAATGCTTGGCTTTGTAAAAATCTTTATTTCAGTTAACAGATCTGGCCATGCAGCTTGCTTCATGTTCAAATTCAACAATTTCTCCTCCCCTTTACAAGTAAGTAAAACTGAAAAGTGAAATTGCATAGAAAAGTGCTTTAAAGATTAGTTTGTTATACAAATATAGATAGAATTATTAATTTTAAAAAAATCATAATTAAGATTTTTGGTAACAAGAAAATATCATTCTCTAACAAATGAAAGCAGCTCCATATAACAAGAGAGTTGAGTGAAAAAATATTCTGTTTCATACATTTATTTTAAGTCCGTCATCAACTGTCATCGGCCAAGTTTTCGGGAGATTTGGTCAATTTAAACACCAAAATCATCCACGTGTCCCCGGGAGATCATTTGCTCCAGGGCTCCATGCTAACTCTTTAGCATACACTATGTTGAGTGACAGGAAGTGACAGCATTATCCAAAGTGAGAAGACTGATCTTTTAAAAGAAATGTTTTTGTTTTTATCATATGGCCTGTAGATTCATATATTTAAAAATGCTCAATATAGCTGCTGTAACCAGGTTTATTAAGGTGAGCAACCTGCGTAATCATCCGCTGGGCAGTGATCTTTAGCTGTGCACAGTCTCCCAACACGGAATGGAAACAGGAAAAGTAGTCCCTGGTTAATTTTGTATCATATTTTGTGTCACTTTTACCAACCTCCTACACAAAACCGCCAGACTTAGCCACATATTTAATATTTCTCACCATTTAAAAGTGCTACAAGTCATTTTCTCACTTAAAAAAAACTTGGTGTATTCTTTTAAAAATATAAACACTCAAGAATATTTCAATTTTCACTTGAGAAATGTAGAAACCATTTCAATATTACTGAACTATTGAAATTGAAACTCTAGCCTGGATTGCCTAAAAGTAAAAAAAGCTGGATGACTATATAAGACACGGAGTGACGACTGGCGCCACCTGGTGTGAGGCCAGGGGAAGGCGGGTGTCCCATCACTGCTTGTCGGCGCAGTCAGCACAGAGGATGTCTTTCCCCTTGGCTACGAAGCGCTTGTTGGACAGACTGAGGGAGCACCTCTTACAGTTGAAGCAGTACTCGTGATAGGAGCCGCCCTCATAGTTCACAACATTCACGCCTTTACCAAAACCTGGATGGAGGAGAGAAGGGATAGAGGAGGGTTAGATACCGAGTGAAGGAAAGGAAATATTATTGTCTCAAAACCTTTGGAGTCTGAATCCTTCTACACACTTTCGGCTAGAGGCACCGTTAAAACGTTGAGGTACTTTGGAGACGTGCAGCTGTGCTTTTTGATACTTGATCCTATGCAATGCGTGGTGATTAATACACTTCATTGACATCCATTATATTAGTACATTCCTTAATTGCTTTGAATGGTGTAATATTGAAGCCTCAAAACTAGAAAATTTGAAATGGTGTGTAGACGTTTGATTTCTTCTGTACGCCTTCCTGCAAGACACTTTTCCCACTCGGGACAACAACAAAACCTCCAACTTGAACCAACCTGTGATGGGGTTGTGGCAGCCGCCGCACTTCTTGGCCACAGAGGTTTTGTAGCAGTCGACGCAGAAGACCTGGTCCTGGTGGTTGGTGAAGCTGGTCCCGGCCAGAGGCTTGGAACAGGAGCTGCACACAAAACAGTGGCTGTGCCACGGCTGCTCCTGGTAGTTCACCCCCCCCGAAGTTATGGGCTGGAGACGGAGGAGGGAGATGAGAGGAAGAGGGAGGGAAGAAGAGGAGAGAGGAGTTATGGTATGGTATGTTATGGTATGGTATGATATGATATGATATGATATGATATGATATATGATATGATATATGATATATGATATGATATAATATGATATGATATATATGATATATGATATGATATAATATGACATGATATATGTTATGTTATATGATATATGTTATGATATATGTTATGATATATGATATGATATATGTGATGTGATGTGATGTGATATGATATGTGTTGTGTTGTGATGTTATGTTATGCTATGTTATGTTATGTTAAATGATATGTTAAACTTTTTAGACAACACAATAGTCACAACGTGGCTTACAAGGCAACAAAAGGATATATAACGATTCACCTTAAGAGCAGAATTTTAGATGTTAGATGAAAATGTTGAGAATATTAGCCCAGTTTTCCTGGTTAACCTTTACCTTACTAACCTAGTCCCTCAAAATGAAAGCTGTCGAAATTCAAATTTAAGTAGAAGTGGACAAAAATCCTGTTGAAAATTGTCACCTTGAGAGCTACAAACAGCCTCAAGTTGAAATAAAGAGTCTGTTTGAAATGTCTACTGTTGTGTTAAGGTGTTGTGTGAATGAAGGTCCGTTCCCTGTTAAAAAGGGATTACCTGTTTGCAGCTGACACAGTGCTTAGCAAACTTTTTGTCGTGGCAGGGGCTGCAGTAAATATCGCTTCCTTTGGAGAGGAAACTCTGCGATCCTACTGGTTTCTTACAATGGCAGCAGGTGAAACATTCGTCATGCCAGGAGTTCCCTTTGTACTCCACGCTCTCTGTGCCTGGAGAAGACGAGAGAAGGGTCGGCATTAGCAGACATAAGCTTATCTGTAGGGAGGGGAAGTCATAGACCTATCTGAAGTCATGTCAGCCTCTGGTGATTGCAGTGAAAGCTCAAAGCAAAATACAGTGAAATTATATTACAAATTGAGTCATCTATGGCAGAATTATTTCCAACTAAAACATACATGTGGGCTGTGTTTTCCCAGGTTTTGTAGCAATGAACTTTATTCTAAGTTACACAGTGATACAGCTTATAAACACCAAAGTCATCCAAGTGTCTTTGGGAGATTAAAAAAACAAAAACAGTTTTGGTAAGTTCATGAGAAACTATTTTGTATTTGCCAATTTGCCAATTGTGTGTGTTTTTGGGAGACTGGTCAACTTCCCGGTTAAGTGATGAGAAAATAGACACTAAAGTCATCCATCACCAGGTTATTTTTGCAACTATTTCAGGTGAGCAACGACGACTCCATCTGCTTCACCGTGATCTTTAGCTGTAAGGATGTAGCGCTCCACGTTCACTTCACAGCATCTTATTATATATCGTGTTTCTTTACATTTTACATTCTCCTATATAAAACTGACAGATTTGGCAACATATCAAGATGAATTGCCATTTAGCTTTAGAGCTGCTACAAGTCTCACTTCTGAGATAATGCTAGTCACCTACTAAACATCACTGATCGTACTGTATGATGAAGAGCATGGTGCACCAGAGTGAATGAACTACCAGGGACATTTTGATTTTGGTGTCTATGCTTCCAAAAACCTGGTATTTCCTTAAAGTAGCACAATGCAGTACAGTGCAGTGTACTACACTAGTGCAGTAGTATCGTGGTCTAGTAAGTCTTACCAGGCAATATAGGTTTATAGCAGCCGTGGCACCGCGGAGCATCCTCCCGGGAGCAGCACTTCCCACACATGATGCGGTCATCCTTGGTGTTGAAGGGCTCCTTGGCCAGGGGCTTGTAACACTTGGCGCAACGGAAACAGTCCTCGTGCCAGTACCGACCCTTATGGCTGAGCTCCTGATGGAGGGACGAATAGGGGGCGGAGTCAGAGAAGACAGTGAAAGAGAAAGGGGCGTGATGGAGAGGTAAGGTAAAAAGAGTGAGGGAGGGGAGGACGTAAAGGAGGTAGGAGGAAGGACGATACTGGAGAGAGGGAGCAAGAAAGTGTATGGACACTTTGAGCACACACACACACACACACACACACACCTTCGTTTCTACGCCGATGGATCGATGGCACTCAGCGCAGGTGTTGGCGCAGAACTTGGCGTGGCAACGGACACACACTGGCCTGCCCTCGTTGCGGACGAACCTCTTCCCCCCGAGGTCCTCCCGGCAGTAGAAACAGTGAGAGCTTTCCGCCATCGTGACACCTGCAGCACATGAAGAGAGCTGTTAAATACATCGAAGAGGCATCTAGGATTCATCGTGAGTAAAATATCTTTCTTTTTCTTTTTATTTTATTGTATTTTTATTAATTATTATTATTAATTAAACTTTATTGGGGTCCTATGTCAAGAAATGTTTTGTTTTGTAAAATAATGCTAAAAATTAAAATAAAAAGTTAAAAAATATAAAAATATATTTCTTGGCTGTTGAAGAAATGACAGTTTAAGATGCATGTGCCTGCTTGAGCTGCTATTGGGGGAAATGAGATGAGATCCAGGAGGGAAATCAAAAAGCAAGCATGCCTGAATGTCCATCGTTGTATGGTTTTGTATACATGTTACTGGGCTGTTTTATTGCTGCGGATCATTTGGCCTCAGGGGGAATAAGACTGAACTGAATTGAATTTCACAATAAAACGCACAACAAAGTCTTCCAACTCCAGAGCAAGAACAAACACTTCCTAGAACCACCACACGGGGGCACTGCAGGTACACATAGTACACCTTTAAATACACACACACACACACACAAGGTTTTCAGAGAAGCTTTGACGATAAAACACCTTTCTGACATGCTGATAAGAAGCCTTTCATTACTCACGCTGACACACATCAGCACTGAAACATTTGTTTCAGTGTAAAATCACCAGGTATCTTATCACCACCTGGATAGGACAGCTCATATAACTGATGGATTGGACATTGGACGGAGACAAGACAAACACCGCAATCATACAGCAAACACACCCGCCTTAACAATGAATTTAATCTACTGTTGAGATTTTAACATTTTGATAGTAATGGAGTTATCGGTGTTATGTCAAGAAGCAGGCGTTGCTTTGATGCTGAGCGTGAATTCGCGTTACTTTGGACCGAAGCATCCAAGTAAGCATCCCGAGAAAACCCCGTTTCTCACACCACAGAAGAAGACAAATAATCACTCTGCCTAAAATACACCCTGCATAAACCTCCCTAAAGATAGAGCTTAAATCACCATGTTCATCACCAGAAGACTCTCTGATTACAGGGTCGGGATTTCATCTCGCAAATACGCAATATAACGACAAAGTTTTCACACACTGAAATATAGAGACGGGTAAAGTCTATTTACTGAGTTATTTCACACGTGAAGTTCACACTGACTGACCATGTGGAATTCTCCTAAATTACTATGAGAAACGTGCATGTGTGTGCGTGTGCGTGTGCGTGTGCGTGTGTGTGTGTGCAGCACATGAAGGAATGCCTGGTATGACTTATGTGGTGAGATATGGAATGTCCACAGCTTTGTGACAGAACCTTGAAACACACACACACACACACACACACACACACACACACAGACGCCCACTTCTGACATGGACCACTCCCTAGAAAACCACATAACCACAAACTACACTATGTCCCTCCTCATCTGGGCTCCCCCTCAGTAGAGTCAGCCTGCTTTTGGCTCAGGCTTCAACTACATTTTGGGCCGCATACACATAGTTTAAAATCTTTCCTTGTAACCTTCCTTAACCTCTCAGCAAAAAGCCAGACGTGGGTCAGGGGTGAGTTATAAGGGCGGATAAACAGTCCCCCGGGTTAGGATGTTTTCTCCTGTATGATAGGAGATATCTGGAGGTTTCACGAGGACGGGGCTGCGTCTTTATGAGGGTCAAGGTGGAGATTACAGTACATGCACTCTTTTCTGTAACCTGCTAATTCATTACTGATGAACCAGCCGCTGGTGTGTATGACGACCCAGTGAGATTAACTCGTCTATCTCTATTGACAGACTGTCCAGCCAGCCAAAGGCAACACGTTCTTTGTGTTATTTACCTGACATCCTCAGGTCAATATCTTTGGATCTCCTTTGCCAAGTGAGACCCTTTTTTCATTCCATCTTAATCTCACTTCCTCTCTCTCCCTAAAGTAATTAAGAAAATGACTAATTTCTCCTGCTTTCTGACCCTTTCTTTATTTCTTTCTTTCCTAAAAACTGCACGGATGAACTTCTTCACCCTTGAAACGAGCCGGTGTAAATATAGGACACAGGATAGGCCGACATTATGTACTGTCTACATCTCGACATTCATACCCCATGTGGCTATCAGCGTCGCCAGAAGGTTATCTGATTTCCAGGGGAGCCAAACAATGGCTGACAGGAAGCAAACCGGCATCCATACAGCTGGGAGGAAAATAAAGCCGTGTTGTTGTTTTACTTTGTTTTTTTCGGTTGTAAATATCCTCATGGTGTCACACCCCCACTTCTGGTACATCACACCACCTCTCACTTTCTTCTCCTTTCCCACCTCAGTTTAACTTTCATTTACCTGACAATTACAGTTACAGCTGGCCGCTGTTCCTCATCCAAACCTCAAACCCAAACCAGCCGTGTTGTGGAAGATCGAGATCTACAGTATAGAAATAGAACATGGAGAGATGACATCATGTAATGTGGATGAGAAGACACACACACACACACATTTAAAACATATGGGGAGAGAGAGAGAGAGACAGACAGAAAAAGACAGAGACAGGACAAACAAACATGGAGAGGTAATCTAAATAAGAGAGAGAGAAAATGTAGATTAAAGAACGTCTACAGCTGAGGAAACAGTGTGTGTGTGTGTGTGTGTGTGTGTGTGTGTGTGTGTGTGTGTGTGTGCGTGCGCGTGCGTGCGTGCGTGCGTGCGCCACCATCTGTGTGTGTGTTGGCATGAGCTTATCGCTGAAGAATGTAGTGGAAAGCTGAGAAACAGGAAGTCTCCATCAGAACGGTGAAGTTGGCACAGTCCAGCCTCACACACACACACACACACACACACGACACACACACACACACCCCACGACACAGACACACACCCTACGACACAGACACAGACATAAATACAACGTCTGATTAGCAATAATGAATTCTCAAAAGACTTGAGTTGGCCACTGCTGAATTTGTCGACATGAATAATGCAATAAAGGTTTTTTCCATGGTGTGACATCGGGTGTGTTGCAGGTGTGATTCATGTCAAGGACTGCCCGTTTCATGAGGGGTTGTCTTTGCAAAATCTCAACCCTGCAGGCCTGGACTTGGTAGCATGGCAGCCTCACGAGATCAGGGGTGGAATATAATACTACATTACTTTCCCCCCCACCGTGTAGTATTGACACACCGATGCCAAGTATCAAGTACCGAGGCTTGGAATATTATTAAGGTTTTAACAAGGTTTTAAGCGCCCTGTAGGGCAATTAGCAGTATGTAACGTATGAAGATAGACCTTTTTTTTAGTAATCTACAGTTGGTGTTGTTTTTTCTCTGCCAATCTTCTCGTCTGACTACACCGAAAAGTTGCTGTAGTCTTTTAATTGGCGCCCGAGGATTCTGCAATATTTCATGTAAAACTGGATGGATCGTCCAAAAATAGAAAAACACAGAATCATACATAAAACAGCCCACAGTAACCTGCAACTGTGTGTCATCACTGCTAGATGTCAGTAGGGAGCTGTTTACTTCTAGTCTGCATCCCTGTGTTTTTTCTTTCTGCTTCATGGAGTGATTTGTTGGACCGGTGCAGCCCAAGTCAAAGGTTGGAAACAACAACTGTCCAGTCGTATAAAGATCTCCATGAGGATGGTGGAACGCTCTTTTGTAGAGTGCGCAATAAAGTTTTATAAAGTGGGTCAGTTGAATCCAGCCCTCTGATTGGTTGATAGCTGTGGTATATATCCTGTATACCATGCTTACTATAGCAAGCGGTCCATATTAATCCTCTGTAAATATCGACCTATAACAGCAACATCCTATGCAGGTCAGAGATTAACTTTGGTCGTTGCTTCAGACTACTACAGCATTTCTGTAATTTCATTGGTATGACGGAAATGTATGGTAATAATGTAGTAACTGTTTTATAAAAGCTTTACTGCACGTCTGGCAGATCAAGCAAATCAACTGTGATATAAATTCCACATACCAGGTCTGCTGTGGATTATTATTAGACCACCATCGAAAGTTAACAATTCACAACAGACGTTCTTAAGTGTCTGCAGAATATTGCAGAAATTGCAATTTTACAACACAGAATTTAAAAAGTCTACTGCAGAATTTGAGATTTTTTACGGTGTAATTCCGGGGGGGGGGGCTGTTAAGGGATAATGCTTAAGTGTGAAAACCATATTGTGTGGACTTGCTTTCTGCTGTGGCACCGGTCATCCTCGGGAGTGGGGAAAAGCGGAGTCTCTTTATGTTATGCTCAGGTTCCTCTCAGGCCGGGCATAACAGGAGTCCCACCCCCCTAACGCAGATCGCACTATCTCGAACAGCAAGACCTTTAAGTAAATAAACAGCGGCATTCGAGACCGCGTGGTTCAACCAACCATTTTGTACATTGGCACACAAAGTGGGATAATTGTTGTATTTGGCATACGGGAGCCACATTCCAGACAAGAGCCTGGTAGAATACAGCAGAAACAACACAGACTTGTGCCGTGTAGAAGCAAGGCCGAGGCAACACAGCACGTCGCGGTACAACGGACTCAACGGACGACGATCTGTATGAACCACAGACACGATGGCTTCAACAGATGCTTATAAAACCACCGCAGCTTGTTAGTTAGTTGTACTGACCTGACTGACTGTACCTCTGTTCTCTCTCTCTCTCTCTCTCTCTCTCTGAGTTAACTCCTTCTCCTGACTCCTTCCACACTCCTTCTCTGTTTCTGCACTCGTTTACTGTCTCACTTTCCTCGTATACCCATCCCTTTTCTTTCTCTCTACCATCTCTCTCTCTCTCTCTCTCTCTCCACCCCCTCACTCAATTCTCAATTCAGTAACTGAGAAGTCTCCGAACAGAACAGCTGACGAGACTAAAAAAAAAAAGAAAAGCAGCAATGGATGACCAACTTCTGACTGTGTGGCTATCCATGAGCTGTGTGTGTGTGTGTGTGTGTGTGTGTGTGTGTGTGTGTGTGTGTGTGTGTGTGTGTGTGTGTGTGCTTCGGTGACTCAGAATCAATATATTTGCGTGTGTTAGCATGTTGTGATGTGAAGTATGACTTGATGAACGCCGGGTAGTTAAAGTGTCTAGATAAGTGTCTAGTTAAAGTTTTACCAGAACCAGCACAGTTCACTATCATTTAAAATGTAAATAATAATAATAATCCATCACATTTATATAGCGCTTTTAATAGTACCCAAAGACGCTTTACAGTGGAAAACAACAGCAAATAAAAGTATGCGTAAGTAAGTAAACAGCTCCCAGTCGGTCCCTGCCAGGCCTTGGGGCTCCACATGCCTTTAAATCATCATGAGTGATTTCAACAGGAGGTGTCAAGTACATCGTCTGCCTTTATTTCCATCTATTCCACATCTACCGACTCAAGTCAGAGCACTCAAACGCACCGCAGTAGATGACAGTACAGCAGCGAGTTAGTCAGCGGAGGATGATTCCACCTTCATCCTGCCGGAGCACTAAAAGCTACTGGACCGAGTTTGCCCATCGGGGATCAATAAAAATGAGCGTCTGCGTTACATTTACATTCTACTCTATTAAAATCGCAAGAGGCGAAACATAACCGAGCTGCCGTGAAGTCAGACATACTGCATAAAACTTTACGACCTTATGATGTATTTTATAGCCGCTGAGCTCATGGTAAGTTGTTTAGCATGCAGGCAGCGGCTCAAACAAAAGGTCTCCTGGTAGCAGAAGGTCAGTTTGTGTTTGTGTGTGTGTGTGTGTGTGTGTGTGTGTGTGTGTGTGTGTGTGTGTGTGTGTGTGTGTGTACTCATTACCTGCTTAGACATGTAATGTAAACATTGTAAAAACAAACCCAGCAATATTGTAGCCTGCTTCCTTTTACGTAAATGACTTCCAATCTACAGAATATGGGGTTGAAGTGACTTGAATATCGTTGCAACATCTTCTACAGCAGCTAAAACACATTATTTCAAAATATCTTATCTGGTGTTTTAAAAAATATATATATCTCCTTCCCTTTCAGGACGTGTTTCTGAGTAATAGAGCAGATAATCACTTTATAAAGCGTCAATGATCTCATCTTTTTTTTTTTTTCTTCTTCCAGTAAATGAGGGATTACAGTTACCAATACATCCTGTTACATGTAATCTGCTACCACCCCAAGTGTGTGTGCGTGTGTGTGTGAAAGAGAGAGAGAGAAAGAGAGAGAGAGAGAGAGAGAGAGAGAGAGAGAGAGAGAGAGAGAGAGAGAGATAGGTCAGTCACACATATGGGCCTTGCGGGCTTACTTCTTTCAGAATAATGATAGCTGGAGGAACCAACACTGAAACCATAAGTCACTCTTTCACACACTCACTCACTCACACACACACACACACACACACACACACGGAGAATGAAAAATAGCTGTACAGGAATTTTAATTGATCTTGGTGATTTTTGCCTCAGCCTCGGTGGTTCCATCACGGAGTGAAAAAAAAAAACCCCGCTAACTGGAAACAGATTTCAGGAGTAGACTTCCAGAAGTCAGCATGTAACTGAGCTGAGGCAGACAGACATGCAGACAGACAGACAGCCAACGCCCCAGACAACTTTAACACCGTTTCCTCTCTGGAGGAAATCAAATGCTTTATAAGTAAAGTCTAAGAGGTCTCACATGTTTCAGCTACGCGGGTCGCGTCTACAGTAAGATAAATCACTAAATATCGCCTGCGTGTGAGTTCTCCGGCGGTGGACATCACACTGACACACACGAACGCGCGCGCACACTCACGCTTACTCACACACTCACTCTCACACACACACACACACACACACACACACACACACACACAGGTATGAAGACAGTTCTATAGCTTCCTTCTGATTTATGCTAGTGAGGAGGAGGTTTACCCCGAGCTGTCTTGTCAACAATATCACCTTTTTTTTTTTGCCCGTCGCATTTTAAACGTGGACTGATAAAAGATAAAAGCCCACGTGTGAGTTTATATTCAAGGAGGTTATTACGCCACTTTATAGCACAGACTGCATCATGTTACAGTGGATTTTGCACGCTGCAAAATAATGCTGAACGTAATGGTAACTTATCATGTTGTCTTAACGAGACTTTACAGCCAAAATAAGGTTTAAATCATCGGCACAGTGAGAAATAACGAGCCACTTCGTCCAACTTACCAGGTATTGGATGACCGACGACTGCTGCGTTTGATGTGCGGTCTCTCCGGTGTGTGTATGAAGGCAGCGGAACTCGACTGTACAAGTTCCTGACCGTGGAGTAGAGCGAGCTGGGGCTGCGTCCAGTTCGCGACAAAGAGTCAGAATTAGACCGGACGTTAAGTGATTTACCTTCAAAATAAAAGGGTAAAATGTGTGACGTTTGAATAATAACTAGATTGGTGGTTTTCTGGCTGAAAACAAACGTAGTCTCTTTGACTACGTGGTCGCTAGATGATTCCTCGTGGTTGTTTGTGCATTACTAGGTGGTCACTAGGTAATTACTAGTGGTTTTCTAGGTTTTCTTACTACATGGTCGCTAGGTGATTGTGGTTGTTAGGATGTTACTAGGTAGTTGCTAGGTGATTACTAGTAGCTAGGCTGTTACAAAGTGGTTTCTAGGTAATTACTAGTGGTTGCTAGGGTGTTACTAGGTGGTTACAGTAGCAGTAGAGTTTTTTATTGTTTTAAATGATCTGTATAGGGAAATTCTTTTTTCTTGTCCCTGGAGATGGTGGGAATTCATTGCCTTGTTCAAAGAGACCCTACTGTCAACACAGGGTTTGAACCGGGTCCTGTGGTTGAAGTAGTCTCTCTAAACACAAAGCCTGATAATAGACATTCTAGTAGACAGACGGGAGATTCTTCTAACGGATTCTTCTCTTGACGGGTATACTTTTGTATGTTTTTCCTTGTGAATTAATATACTGCATCTTGCATAAACCTATATGAGCATGAGCCAAAATTTTATAAACAATTTTATTCTGAAAGTGCACATCGGAAGTTGCATTTCTTATTCTGTCTAACTTTACACGGGTGCGATCAGTTAACCGATCCATTGCAGATGGTCCAATGGGAATACTGTATTGTGCAGGATGTGTGAGGGGGGGAAATCTGAACTCAGGGTGTCTACAAGTTTTATTAAGTTAAATTTAGGACTTCCTACCTTTTTAATACCTGTGAGAATGTAAGAGTGGACTCATTTTCTCACTTGATACTGTATACAACTGTATTTGGAAATGTACAGTGGTTACCAAAATTATTAGAACACTTGGCATCAGTTGTTTTTGTTCAATTGGCCATTAAAATACCCATAAAACGAATGAAATATATACAAAGTCATCATTATGCTCTATAAACCATAGAATAGAGCCATCATAAGGAGATTTACGTCATTTTCCTTACAAAAAACAAGCTAGGCCTATTTCACTGTCAATGTCACACAATCATGTTCCTTCACAGAAGAAGCCAAATTACTTGTGTAATCATTGTCAGGTGTGATCGTGGTTAAATTGATGGTGATCAAGAGTCTTAGGACACAGCTGTGTGATTCTTTTGAATTGCTGCAAAAGGTGGACATACCAAATATTAAAGTTAAAAGTGGATAAAAACAGTAGGACTCACTTCATCTGATATTTGTTGTGCTCAGAGCAACCATCTGCATGTTTCATGAACATTATGAAATGAAATCATGTTTTGGAGGCAAGAAAAGGTCAATATTTTCAGATCTGTCAGGTGTTCTAACAATTTTGGCCACCACTGTATATATATACCTTATATTAACAATGTATTCCAGGAGTTATATTGTAATATAATGTTTGTTTGTTTTTTACTTTCTCTCAATCTGCCTCGTTTTCTTCTACATCAGTTAGTGATTTCCTACATTTCCCAGAATGCCTTGTGACAAACCAAGCCCCGAAGTTTACATTCATTCATTCATTTTCTTTACCCACTTATTCCTACTCATAGGGGGCTGGAGCCTATCCCAGCATGCATTGGGCAGGGCACTTAGACAGACAAGTCAATTCAGACAGAAAGGACACAGAAAGGACCAGGGCTGGGAATCGAAACCATGACCCTCTTGCTGTGAGGTGACAGTGCCAGCCAATGTGCCGTGACGTGTGTGTGTGTGTGTGTGTGTGTGTGGGAACCTTCCTCTTTTACAGTGACTGCTTTAAGAGAGATTACATCACCATCTGCATGTTTCATGAACATTATGAAATGAAACCATGTTTTGGAGGCAAGAAAAGGTCAATATTTTCAGATCTGTCAGGTGTTCTAATAATTTTGGCCACCACTGTACGTCTGCGCACCAAGAAACTGCGACGTTGTGAAGATCTTAATTTAAAATTAATAATTTTTTAAAACATATTTAACTATAGTCCACATATTTTACGACCGGAGTTTATTTAATTTGATTGAAGACATTTTAAAAAAAATCCAGTACCTGCAGACACCGGGACACCGCCTTTTGCATCAGCTTGCTATGTGTCCATTAAGTGCAACCAAAGTAGGTCTGCATGTAGAAGTTATAATGGTTGGTAATGTTATGACTTGGGAGGGACAAATACAAATAATATACAAATTGTAAGGGAAGCAAAGTTAGGTCTGCATGTTTTTGAAAGAGATAACACACATGCATCAATATGAACAAGTTTCGTTTTTATTTTTCAGTACACTCCCAAGAGGTCTGAACCGAAGAGACACTGTTAGCAACTTCTATCTAGGCAGGGAAGTCTAATCACATTAATCTCAGATTATTATTCCCCCTAATTTTCAAAGGTCAATTTGAACATACCGTCTGAGTTCACTTATTAAAGACATTCACACACGTTGCAGACGTATATTTCACAATAAAAACGTCCCATGAAATAGCATACATCCACAAACAGTAGAAACACATAGGTCTTTACAGGTTTTTTTTAGTTTAATTTAACGTTGCTACTAAGAGATTATATCTGTTTCTTGTTTATAGTGAACCTTGAAATGCCCAATATAGGCAAAGTCTGTTTTTATGGTCTAACTACACATGAACGCGACTTTAAATTTAACAGGTACAGTACTCAAAACAGATTGTGCCATATTCATTCATGTCAGTATCTCAAAATGGTTATGCGTATCAAGTGTCTCTTAGTAGTAGTACACTATTTGAAATAATAATGTAATAAAATAAACTGTAGCCAAGCAGCTAATTCCAAGACAGGTTTACTGGGCATGTGCACAGACTGAAAGTACAAACCAAAACCAGCCATTACAGTCAACACAATAAACCTCCAACCTCCAAACTGAACTTAAACTGCAGTGCATTTAATGCTGCACTTAGCAGCGTGGCGTACCTGTGAACAGAGACTGTGAAGGGAGACTTGTGTGTGTACTCTCCTGTAACTTTCCCTTGACCTTGCTGGCAAATGAGAGAGGTCAAGAGGAGGTTGAATACAGTCTGAATACAGCCACTAACAGAGAGGCAACAGAACACGTTTCATTGTAAAATGCTATATAACCTTTTTTGGGGTGAAAAAACAAGTTTGCCAGAAGTGTACCGCTCAGTCTTCCAAAAACAAAGAGAGATGATCACATCCACTGAAATGTAAGCAAAGGACTTAACAAAGCCACTAAGTTGAATTATATTCTATAGCAGGTGTGATCAAGCTAGATGTTTCAACACTAGGTATCAAAAGGCGGATATATATCTTAGAAGGAAACACTACCTCTCTTCGTACTCTCCTGCACGTAGCACAAGTTTACTTCTGAATGCATCAAAAACAAATAACCATACCCATTTGTGAAAGAGGTTCACAGCACACAGCCACCTAATGGCCCCATCAGCCCCGGGGGTTCAACGTTAAACATCATATAAAAACGACCATGTCACTGCACAAATCAAATATGTACAAATCTACATTAAATAACCGAAATTCTGAATAGGCACTTTAATTCAAAACAGTTCAGCCAGCCCTCAAAAGTTTGTCTTTGATAACGCGCGTCACACTTCGCAAAGACACGGCAGTTGCTTTGTTAGAAAGAAGATTAAACGGGGTGATAAAAACCACAAACAGAAATTAGCCCTAATAGCCACATCAGTAGATTTGGAGGATTTGAGGGATTTGATTCTGACGGTGGCCACACACACACACACACACACTCATAAAATACACACACAGGGAAGCACTAGTTTCCAAGTATACGGTAGAAGCATCTGCTACAGTCCAAGGAGATGTTATAACATGCACACGTCCTACAGGACAGAAAACTCCTGGAATGATTATGTTGCTTCTACATATCCAACTCCCTACTGTGTGATGTACCGCAGTGCTTTTCAGGAAAAGGCCTAGTAAGCATGTGTGATGTACTGTAGGTCTTTGTACCAAACATCATAAAGTCTAGCTCTATAGATCTAATGAAAGCCAAGCTCTTTTCATTGGCTCTACCTTTTCATATCAACCTTTTTCCATCCAGACTGAAACTCCCAACCCCAAAAAAGGAAAAAGGAGTCCTGTTTTGAACATCGAAAGAAAGTGACACTGCAAAACAAACACATAACACATACATCAAATAAATAATTAGATAAATAAATGTCATGTTTTCCTTAAAATAAATAAATCAATAAGTTAATGGATTGATCCAGAGGAGACGAGGCAGGCATGGATAAAGTTTAAGGGGGTGAAGTGGCTCCTGGATACTCTTGTTTTTTCTTACTTTATAATACCTATGATGTATTTCTCTTCAAATTCAAAACTCCTAATATTGTTCCCAGAGGAATCAGAGGTCACTCTCTTGGGACTACTTGCCTCCTCGCCCAATCACAACCGCCAACTCACGCCAGCTTCCTCCTCTTTGAACCTTTTCCCACCAATGAACTTTGAGAGGGAGGCCACGAAAAGCGACCAGGGTTTGTGAGCAGATCAAAATGATGCCAAGGCGATGTTACAAGGTGAGAAAAAAGTGTCCGAGACAATCATTCATTCATCCCGCAAATACTTGATGGGAGGCTACACATATCCTGGACCAACTTCACCACAGAGCAAAATGGTAAACTGCATATATAAAACAACCCCTAGAGCTGTAAGCGGTCAGGGGTATTAGAGGGCAAAGAGAACAGCACACACACTGGTACAGAGCCACAGAGTCTCAAGTCACCACCACAGTAATACAAACCTAGGGTCTTATGGGAGCAGACACCGGCGCCCCACTTCATCTTCCTTAAATGGGGTTCAAAATGTGCATTTCAAACGATATGAACGTGAGGAGCGCTTGATTTACGGTACCATACCTCACACGTGGTGTATTCACATTCGAGCTCACAGTAAGCAACCAGTCCGAGGAGGTAAATCAAGCACGCCTCAAGTTCATACGACCAACCCGGGGTCCCAAAACGACTTTCACTGTAAAAGCAGTTCATCGTTTCAGCTTAAATCATCTGCACCGGGAAGTAGCCGAGTCAGCTAACAGTTTTAAATTTCTACTCGGTAATATCCAGTGCGGGTAAAATACAACTGGGTGATTTTTTGAAGCTGAAACAATAAACCGCTTTCCAACAAGTGCAAGTCTTTCTACAGTCTGTGTCTGCGAGGGTCAGAGCGCGGCGGGGACGGCGGCGGGGGCAGGGTGACGGTGGTCGGGGGCTCCGCCGGGTCGTCCATGGGCAGAACCAGGCGGGTGCCCCTGATCACCAGTTCGTGTTCCCCCAGGGCGAGCTCCTGGTCCAGGGCGTCGTCGGACGGGCTTCCCCCGGCGCCGGCGCCGGCGCGCTTGCGGTTGACGGCGCGGGATCCGGACGCGTCGGTGCTGACGGTGACGTCGGCGTACATTGAGCTCACGTTGGCGTCGTTCAAGATGAGGTCGGAGTCGTCGTCGTGGAGCCGACCTTCGTTCTGGCGGGTGGATGGGAAGGAAGGGGGGGGAAAGGAAAGCGAGGAGAGGGAAATATAACATGATGAATGATGAATAACCCAGTTTAAGTACATTTTGGGTTAAAAGGTTTCTGGTGGGGCCCTGCGGCCGATCTACTCGGTCACGGCTTTTCTCTGTCCTGGCCCCACAGTGGTGGAATGAACTCCCCACTGATGTCAGGACAGCAAAGTCGCTACCCATCTTTCGCCGCAGGCTGAAAACCCACCTCTTCAGGAGACACTACCCTGACCCTTCCTCTTCAGGAGACACTACCCTGACCCTTCCTCTTCAGGAGACACTACCCTGACCCTTCCTCTTCAGGAGACACTACCCTGACCCTTCCTCTTCAGGAGACACTACCCTGACCCTTCCTCTTCAGGAGACACTACCCTGACCCTTCCTCTTCAGGAGACACTACCCTGACCCTTCCTCTTCAGGAGACACTACCCTGACCCTTCCTCTTCAGGAGACACTACCTTGACCCTTCCTCTTCAGGAGACACTACCCTGACCCTTCCTCTTCAGGAGACACTACCCTGACCCTTCCTCTTCAGGAGACACTACCCTGACCCTTCCTCTTCAGGAGACACTACTCTGACCCTTCCTCTTCAGGAGACACTACCCTGACCCTTCCTCTTCAGGAGACACTACCCTGACCCTTCCTCTTCAGGAGACACTACCCTGACCCTTCCTCTTCAGGAGACACTACCCTGACCCTTCCTCTTCAGGAGACACTACTCTGACCCTTCCTCTTCAGGAGACACTACCCTGACCCTTCCTCTTCAGGAGACACTACCCTGACCCTTCCTCTTCAGGAGACACTACCCTGACCCTTCCTCTTCAGGAGACACTACCCTGACCCTGACCCTTCCTCTTCAGGAGACACTACCCTGACCATTCCTCTTCAGGAGACACTACCCTGACCCTTCCTCTTCAGGAGACACTACCCTGACCCTTCCTCTTCAGGAGACACTACCCTGACCCTTCCTCTTCAGGAGACACTACCCTGACCCTTCTTCCTAGCCATGACTACTTGTCATCACTTATGTGCCTGAGCTCTTGTTTACTGGCTCTTGGATACACTTATTTGTCTTAGCTCTTGTCTTAGCTCTTGTTTATTGGGTTCACTTATTTGTCTTAGCTCTTGTTTTATTCGATTCTCTATTTGTCTCATTTGTTAAGATAAGTAGGTTGCTAACTTATTGCACTCTTACATTAACACTAGTTCTGCTCTTAGTTGTTTGTTTAGGAAGGAAATGCACTTATGATTTCTGGTGACTAGTAGTTTTCTTACCTACCTTTGTTGAATGCACTTATTGTAAGTCACTTTGGATAAAAGCGTCTGCTAAATGACTGTAATGTAATGTAATGTAATGTAATGTAATGGTGGGTCCATACCTCATAGGCCTGTGGGCTGGTGAGGCATCGTGCCAGCGGTCCACAGCAAGCAGGCATGGTGGCCGTGAGAGGTGGGCCACTATGGGTCAAGAGGGGCTTCAGGTAGCTGAGAACAAGCTTCTGTCAAGGGCTCATAACAGGCCAAGCACTCAGATCGGTAAAAAGATACATCCCAACTATGCTGACAATGTCGATGAAGCAAGGCTGGTTGCTATGTTGCTCAACTCGTGTGGTAACCAGGAAGCTAGTTAGTGATCGTTTTTTTTCTTTCTCTTTTTACTCACAGTATGTGTGTGTTGCATCCGTTGTCAAGTCAAGTCAAGTTCATCAAAACATGTCGCAAAGGGTTTTATAGAGATGAGCCAACCTAGACGTAGCAGGTCAACGATAAAACACAAAGCGAGGTAAAGAGGAAACAGAGGCAGAACGCAAAACACCAAATAGCATGTTAAGACAGAAACAAGCCCACCAGTCCATCTGCGCTAACCTAACCGACACCACCAGCCTCAGACCCTCAAAGAAGACAAGCAGAAACACCCAAGAAAACCTTACTGGGGAAAAACAGGGAAAGTTCAGAGAGGGATCCACCACCAGGATGGCTGAGCGTGCAATATGTGCAGCCATGCAGTCACAAAATATCCATGACTTACTAAAATAATTACCACAATCTTAATTTGGGAATAACTTAATCGTGTATCAATATAAATATATATAAATATATAAATAAATATAGATATACATATAAAATGGAATGACCCCTTCCTTACAGTTTGGAAAGAGCGCCCTCTGGTGTTCAAAAGCTGAACTCATAGTGCATCTACACTTCTTCCACAAATACACGAGAGCAAATACGTACAAACACACAGGCTCAGGTCCAGGCCTGAACACAGTCTTGAGCAGGTTGAAGGTTAACGCCTCTAAGATGTGCTCCACGGTTCAAAGGATACTTGTGGTCAAAGTTGTACCAAATCTTGAAGGGCCAGGCGCTCTCGTGTTTGGTGTTGCTCCGCTGTACCCCGTCCACCATTGTCACCTGCTCATATACAAGGACGTATAGGGGAAAACATAACTGAACTCTATCAAGCAGTACTTTTAATTTAAGTCATTTCAGCCCTTCCACATTGGTGCTTCTATTGTAATTACTGCAACTAAAAAAACTGTTTGAAAATTAGAACAGGTGAAAGGTGTGATGTAGTAAATTGCAGGAATTGAGTGAAAACTGCAAGTCAATGGACAAAGTTGAAGTGATGCACTTGTTATATTATGGTTTGTTATATTAGTGTTTATGAACTATTGAACTATTGCAACAGAAAGTGCTAGCAAGTTGTTATTGGTCAAAACTGCAAACCCTTGCAAGATTTGAAATGCTGAAAAGTCAGGAAAAAAATCTCAAATGCCCTGAACATTGTTGAGTCAGCATTTTCATTTCCCCTGTTCTACTTTATGAACTTCACATACAGTTTAGAAAATCTCCAGTGATTACTTACAGAGCTCTCTTGATCGGAGTCAACACCCACCCTGAAGTAGAAGAGGAAGCAAGTGTGATTTTCAAAGCAAAATGTTCACCAGTGGGTTAAAGGAGACAGACAGACAGACAGCCAGACAGAGACACAGACAGGGACACAGACACACACACACACACACACACACACAGCCTTACGGTATGCTCATGAAGGACAGCATGGGGGTGGTGCCACCGCCACAGATCCAGACGGTGAAGAAGACGATGAGGAGGGTGGTCGAAAACATCATCTGACGGGCATAAGTTGCTGTGTCACGGATAGACAGGGCGAAGGTCATGGCCCCACGCAGACCTGGGGAGTAGAGGGGAGAAAAGAAAGAAAGGAAGAGAGAGACAGAGAGAGAGAGAAATGTGATAGACAGACAGAAAGAGAGAGAGAAAAGAGAGAGAGAGAGAGACTTTACTTAGTTCACTCATGAAAAAACCTTAAACCTAAGGTACAGTTCACAAGAAAATTCCCCCTCCGTGATTTAACAATTACAATTTTGGTAACACTTCTATCACTGAATGGGAATAGAACCTGTGCATCTCAATAGACCTCCATTTTTTCAAGGTGTAACCATCACTTCAGAATAGGTCTGTGTTAACTGCAGTAGTTGTGTGCTATAATGGATTTACTAAGTGTGAAGAGGAGGAAACTTTAGAATAGGGATCCTGTGTGGGTTATAAGTGTCAAACTACTAGTGAATTGGTTACGAGCAAGACCTCACTTTAGAATGGGGAACATAGAAAGACTTCGTTTAGAGTTATTTGGACTATTAACACTTGTAGTTTTGTGTTTTGTTACATAAGAATAGATCATATTTATTAAGTGTTATTAAGGGAGAATGACTATTCTCATGGTACTACCACCTTTATAAGGCCCATACTGAGCAAGATCTTAATTCATGTACAACAACTTCCTTACTTACGATCAATAACTGGTGAATATGTGTGCCTTAATATAAAGTGTTACCGAAATTTCTAAATTTGTCTCGAAACCATTCAGAAAATGTTCAATAGACTGAGGAGAACATGACGCGTTTCTTGACTCAAACATTTAGACACAGAAAAAAAATGATTATGTGCAGAAGGCGAGTTGATTATTAGTCATATGTCAACAGTAAATGTCAGCTGAGGTAAGGCTCCTAGGTCATTACTAGTATGAGTACAAGTACGAGTCTTGACGTAGCAGCAGTCTGGCTTGCCACGCTCGCATCTACGCCAGTGTTTTTTTTAAACTCCAGGCCAGTTTCTGTTCGGCCCCCGTGTGACAAGATGGCAGTATAGTTTAAATGAAATCGGGTCCCACGGTGAGAATGAATTTACTCAATTTAAAAACTACTTATCTGGACTATTAAACACTTAAGGACATGTTGTTACAGATCCTAAATCAGCCCTCCTCTGAAGGAACTGAGGGTCGACAGCCCTTAGTTGAGTCACGTTGTGTCAGGTACCTGCGAACATCATGACATGCTGGAAGTTGGATCCAATCTTGTTCTTGCGGCCCAAGTTGAGCAGGAAGGACAGAGGGTAAATGTTCGCTGCCCTGCCCAGAAACACCGCCAGCTACGCAATGCAGCATGGTCAAGGAGACAACATACTGAGCAGCAATACAGTGCTTACTATTAAGAACACAGAGAACATAAGAGGTGGGTTGAATTAGAGGTCTAGGGGGCCCTCACAGATGCGCAGAGCTGGTGAACACTATGGGAGTGTGAGTCCGAGGATCAGAGGATCACTAAGGAGGAGCTTCAGTTTAAGGGTCTTTAATTCAAGGAAGGATGTGGTTATCGGTCACTGACACACAACTTCACCCGAAACGGAAGAAAGCACCATCATCATCAGCATCACATCATCTCCTCAGCAAACAGACAGACTGGTCTTTCCTCTTAAATGTACAATACTAGTAATACTAGCTGGAGCATGTTATAGTATCCAAACAATGATATTGCCAATAACATTAACAAAGATGGGCCTATATATTGCCAATGAATAGGAAATAATGTGGGCAAGTGAATAGTGCGGGCAGCTGCAAATAGGCTCCCAATTGTCATCTAAAGAGCAGAGACAATTACCAAACTCTTCTGAACAAGGACTTTCCTACATGGGTAGAAGGAAGCTGCTGTACGAGGGTTGCAACTTTTTCCTTTGCAACTTATCTCTTAGACATGGGCCTGAGAGGAGATCAAGATTCAGTTGTTTCCTGTCTCGGTTCCTTTCCATTCTCACACAAGTACCTTCTTGAAACACACTTTTATAGACTTGCTTTGACGTCATGTTTTTACTTTGAGTATCGTGTCTTTATTTATCTATCTTTATTTAAACCACTTTTTTAAAGATGTGTTTCAATGTGTTTGCATTTTTTTTATCTCCTTTTCTCTGTATTTCTGTGTTCCTTGTTTTAGCAATACATAAACTGCTTTTAGATACATGTTATACAAATAAAGTGTATTATTATTACTAATAGTAGTAGTAGTATCATCATCAACATAAACACTACGTACTATGTATACCTACATACACTGTATATTGGAGTTGCTAATGGCCCCAAAATCACAGTTTTTACTATTTTAGGTGCTGGTGTACATCACTGAGCAGATAAGTGACATGGGTTAATATTTTACCCATTGGTTACCCATAACCAACAGGACTGGCCAGCGGCTCAGCAAACACTTTCTGGAGATTGGTGATAGTCTAGTATAGAAACAAGAGCAGGAAACATCTCTGTCAGCCTACAGCAACAGCTTGTTCGCAACAGGACGAATGGCAGGCGGACATTCTTTGACAGGTAACTGCACATCTCTGAAGTGTGTCTAACAGCGAGCAGAGTTGAAGGATACAAACGCTCCTATGATGAACACGGGGTTGAAGACGTGAGACTGGAAGGAGAAGAGAGTCAGACCCATGTAGGAGAAGATGAAGTTCTCCGCCAGGAAGTTCAGCAGCTCAAACAACTGAGGGGGGGAAGAAGAGACAAACAAACAGATGAGAAACTGTGCACACGAAAATGAACGACCAAATGAAAACACTAGGTCTAGGTCTGGTGTGTGTGTGTGTGTGTGTGTGTGCAAACCACCTGCTTGGTCCTTTCCTGGGATTCGGGGGAGAGGTTGTTGTAGGTGTAGTGAGCCTGGGTGATCCCGCAGAAGAGCACGGCCACCACGCCTGAGGGAGGAGAATTGAGACACAAACACACACCTCACACACATCAGGTTTTATGTGTCTGCGTGTGGAAAGAGCTAACGGGCATCGATGCGTAGGATGAATGTGAAATCAAGATTAACCTCTGCAATAATTGAATCCAACATAAACTATACTTTCAGTGGGTCCAAATAAAGCATTTAAAATGTATGTAAATGCATGTATCTGTATGGTGTGGGCGTACCAGTGAACCCGCAGGCCTCGGCCAACAGGAAGGTGCTCCAGGACATGAGGAAAAAGAGAGCGGTCTCCAGCAAGGGGAAGTCCCTCAGCTTAGTGAACTTGGTGACGTGACGGAAACAGAAAGTCAAGGGGCAAAACAAGAGTGGGAACATCCAGAATCAACAGGCAGCCCTGACTGCACGAGTCAAAACAATAAACATGTATATATCGGTATCGGTATCAAACGGATTGTCTCGTTAAAATCAGATTAATGCAAAATAATAAATCATGTTCCCAAGTCCCGTCCTATGTTACAATACAATGTTGTACTATTACGCAAGGCTGCAATCAGGCCCCAAGCCTAGTGGGGCCCAAAGAGGCCTGTATACAATTACTGGCAGTCATTTCCTTAAGTCATAAGGAGAATATCTGATGTCGGGTTTTGTCCCGGGGCCGGGGATATGTAATGATATACAGCAGCTCAAAAGGATATGAGAGCGGTCATGACACCGGTGGCCACTCCGAGAGCAAAGGATCCACTGAAGACCCCCAGGAAGACGCCAAAAGATTTCAACATGGCCGTGGCCTCAAAGCTGTGGCTGTTGTCCCCCGTTGGCTGGTAGGCCACGATGGAGCTGGAGGGCCAGACAGGAAGGGAGACGGACAGAAACACAGGCAGACGGAGACACACAGAGTACACACACAAACACATATAGACATGAAAAATATAAACAGACAATTAGAAAGGAGGGAGAGCTGTCCAAATGATAAATAACTGCCGACATGAAGACACGATTTTCCAGAGAAAAATCTAGTCAGGCATCAAATCCGATCTGCAACAACCCAACTCCAATCCACTGATCGTTAATCTTACTAGTCTATCATCAATTTGATTCTGTACACATTTAAAACACACTGGTTTGAAAAGATGGTTACAAAGACTTAACACACGATGGTCTGGAGTTCGGTTTCACAGTCACAAAAGGGGAGGAAGTAAAGGTCTTGCATGCCAAACTCTAATTGGATCTTGGAGGCTAGGCTCAACCCCATGTGGTTGATACTGCTAGTATCCAATAGAAGCACAATAATAAGAGAAAAATTAGAAAAAAAACAGCCAATTTGGCGTGTGGTGCAAACTCTAGACGGAGAATGCAAATCACCAGCACTCATATTCAGCTGAACATCCACAACATATCTCGCTGTCATTAACCATTTTAACACCCAGATAAACAAAAATGTCATCCAAAGTTGTGTCTGCTGGTCATTTGCAGGGTCTACAGTACACAAGGAATACTGTAGAGAGATAGGAGGGATGGATATGGAAGGGTTGCAAGGGCAAGGGGAGTAGGGAAGGGCGGCAGTCATCCCATGAGGGATGGGGGTCCAAGGCTGCATTCTAAATAGATCTACTCCACAAGGACTGGATTGAGATGATCGTGACCTAACTCTTACTGCAGCACCACAACCGTACAAACCGCCAGTGTCCGAAATTAACTTTTTGGTTCACCTGCCAAGGACTGGTAACCTAAAAAAATGACCTGCCAAGAATAATATTCACCGGCCAAAATATTATGCATTAATAATAAACCAAAACGTCACCCTACCCACTTTCAAACCCATTTCATGTAGAATCGGGTATTATGTGAAACATTCACTGACGAGAAAAGAGCAGATTAGTAGTTTCAACGTAAATCTTGCTCGCTCATTTATACCATGGATCTTTTTTGTCTTCGGCTTCACACCTGCTAAGTGTCACCGCATAGCAATAATGTTAAGTTTCAACTGAACTGTGTTTTTCCGCTGCCTAGATGTTAGGCAACTAGCATAACTAGCATAACTAGTTATAGTTAGTTATAGCTAGCTAACATGTAGGCAGTGGAGAAACACAAGTTTAGATGCAACTGCTTTCTGTAAAGCAGCGTAACAGGCAGCCAATCAAGAGCCCGTTTGAAACAGAGCCATTACTGATGTTTTATTTGATCGGCTCACAGTCAGAGAGGGTGTACAAAATTTGAAAACAGGTAAAGACTAAAGACTGTAAATAACTGAGCCATCCAAATGTTATCGTCTAAAAAAGTAACCGGTCAGTGTAGAGGGTGACCTTTGTTGATTTAACCGCCAAAGACACATATTTTTGGCAGGTGGTAATTTCGGACCCTGCAAAGCACCCACCCACCCACCGGGGAGTTAGTGTCTGGTTCTCTCCCAGCCACTCCTCATTCGCCTGGGGCCAGGCTGGCGAGAGCGCCGCTCCAGCCCCCTGCCTACCCTGCTTCTCCAGCCGGAGGAGAACACTGCATACGTACGTACAGGTAGGTGATGAATGACATGGACGGGTGGAAGAAGGCAGGCAGTGAAATGAGAGGGACTGGCATTAGTAAGTGTCTAGTAGTGTTCAACGCACACAGTCTACAATACAAACGGTGAAAATTAACCCTGTTAGAGTGCAACTGAACAATGTGTAAGAAAGCATGGTGTTGAATTATTGTTGCTCTGGAGAACAGAGGAATATCTGTGTGGACTGTGTGTCTATAGTTATGTTTGTGTAAGAGCATGTGCACGCATATGCGCATCATGCACGCTTACGAGGAAAGGACGATGGCCACAGCATCGTTGAGGACACTCTCCCCAAACAGCAACGCATACAGGTCCACATCTACCTTCAGCTCATTGAAGATCGCCAGCACCGTCACTGAGAGGGGGAGGAGAAAAATGGTTCGGTGCGAAAAATCAATGAAGTTGCAGACTACATGACACACACATAATGTGCATTATATCAGGAACGGGAAAGTCACCGGATAGAAACATATGATTGTCAGATAAACTGAAAGATAAGTTGGTTCTTGTGCTTTTTTTCTGGTGAGTGAAAATATGGATACTGGAGGTTGATGCATTAGTGCCTACCTGGATCTGTTGCTGAAACGATGGCCCCGAAGAAGAGGCAATCAGTGAAGTAAAAATCTCCCCCTAGCTGACCCACAAACTTCATGAAGGACACAAAGCCATACATGGTCAATCTAGGAGGAAAAAGAGACTTACACTAGGTATACAAAATACTGTCAGACTGATCAGATGAACTGAAGTCAAAACTGCAATCCCTTATCGATTTAAGTTTGGATATACCTCCCCAAGATTAAAAAACAAACAAAAACACTATCAGCCCATCTGCACCCATTCCAGAAACGGCTAAGTGACTTACCCGATAACAAAGCATGATATAACTGTCCCCATGAAAGCATAGGTCAAAATAGAGCCAATGTTCCTGAAGAAGTGCCTCTGAGAAAGACAGGGAGACAAATTAAATAATATGGTTATTACAGTACTACTAGTCTATTACTACTAATGTACAGCCTTTGTCCTTGGGAAGTTATCTTTTTAAGATAAGCTTATTTTTGGTGCATTGTATTAGCTTAGTTAATTACAGTTTGTTTTTAGATAGCATTTATTTTCTTTCCATCCCCGCCCTGGTTTAGTGCCATGAGGAAACATGGCCCATTTACAATAAGTCCATTTGATCTTACCCTTTTCAAACTGTAGCCAGCATGAAAGATGATGGGAGGCAGCAAAATGTTGAAAAACACTTCCGGGTCAAAGGTCACCTAAGGATAGTATTAGTTTGAAATTAGAGGAGGAATTTATCAACACTAAAGTGCATGTAATGAACTGTCCTATTCATCCAAACATTGTACAGCCTAGAACCTGATACCCCTTTCCAACCTACTTTAAATGTATAAATATATATGTATGCATGTACCTGGCAACAATAATTTTTACCAACCAAACATTTCAACAAAATATCAAAAATGTCAAAATAAAGTTTGGAGAAGTTTAGACGCAACCATTTTGTGCAGAGCAGCTTAACAAGTAGCCAATCAGGAGCTTGTTTGATACAGAGCCATCGTCTTACTTTGACTTAGACAGAGAGAGAATACGGTGATCAACAGAGTCTGACTACAGACAAAGACCAATGACTGAATATGACTGAGGCATTCAAATGTCATCATCTCAATAAGTTACAGCTCAGTGTGCCAGGTGACCCTTATTGATGTATTCGCCATAGATTTATATGTTCATAGCAAAATTTGCCATTTGGTCTGTAGTAATTTCAGATCCTGGGTGGGGGTTTCTGTCAGACTGATTACAGGTGGGTCAGAAACATTTTCTCTCTTCATTCATTCCTCCATCCATCCATTCCCTTACCTTTCTCAGCATCTCATCATCTTGCACTTGGTGCCCCTTGCCCCGGCTGACTTCCCCCTTCAGAGTGTACTCAAAGTACCTCCCACTGACATTGACCAGGAGAGTAGCAGGACTGGCGTTCACAGCACAGCTTAGGATAACGTTACTCATGTTCTGGGGCACATGCACCCCAAACCGCAGGATCACACCTACCAACAGACCTTCAGGGCGGGGAGAAGAAGGAAGAGAAGGGAGGCAAAGCAGTTAGCCTCAAGCAGTACAGACCTATGGAATTCATATGTGCCAATACAGAGGACCTGGTCTAATGGTAATAATGGTGAGGGTCTATGTAAAACACCTGAGTGTGGGTATGTCATTGGGGTTACATCCTCTTGTGAGTTCAAGAGGCTCTACTAGAAAATAAACAGCTAATGTATTTGGCGCAACTGTTTTCACACGGGGGTGCATTTCTACGGCAACACAAGCTCAGTTCAATTAGTCAACAATGCGTTGAATTACATTGCTAGCTTTGTGGGTTGTTAAAAGGGATGGCGGATTGCTTATTTTTAGCTAAGAAGCTGATCCGTGTCCATTAGCTGTTAACTAGAGGAGCTAACAGCATTTTAGCTAGCATTAACTTAATGCTAGTGGATTGAGATTTGGCCATCTTACCATAGATCATGGCAAGTCCTGTTTCGTGCAGAAACCTGAATCGCCGGTGTTTGAACAGCCATATAGTTAATATGGTGAGTGTTAAGAGCATTATGAATACAAGAAGATTGGCACTATCTTGTCGGTGGCTTTCCTCAGCCATCCTTTCAGTTGCAACATTGTCCATGGCAGGTCTCTCGCCTTGGCTCCCGACAAGCAAGAATGTAAACAAACAAGGGAGGAACAGGAGCGCTTTCGACGGTTTAACATAAAGATAGTGTCTTGGTGTAAATCCCATTACGGCTTTCTGTTAAACGATTACATTTGTTAATCAATAAATGACATTGCTGGCAAGCTAACCCTTGCTAGAGAAATCGGGAGACAAGACGGATGACAGTTTCTTCCGTAGCCGTAACGGCTTCATCAAAACATTGGTACTTCCGGTTCTTCAAAATAAAATTCACCCCATCTTGTGTAATTAAATAGAATAGAATAGTAACAACGAAATCTGTAGGCTAACCGATCCCTCAGTACAACTCATGGGATTCAATTATATCCTTGCACTAAATTAAGTAACATTTATTGAAAAAGGAGGAGCGTTTACTTATTTGTAAATACTATACTTTTATACTTAATTATAAGCTTCACATCACAACCATCATCTTGGTATCACAAGGTGACACATAGTTTATACAAGTGCTGATGTTCACTGAATTTCAGTGTGGGCTTCTCTTACACGAAGGCCAAAGGGCAATCACACAAGGCATCTTGCTCACATAAAACCTTTCTAGAGTTCACTGGAAAAGAGCTAAGATGAGCTGATTGTCAATTGAGGCCACAGAGATAAAATGTGACGTCTTAACAGAGGTGGGGGTTGGGTGCTTGTTCTTCATTTAATAATTATGGTAAGAACAAATTTGGTAATGATTCTAATGATTATTACCAAATTTGTATTTGAGTATGACACAGAGTTCTCAGACTTCAAATATTGTTATATACAGTACATTTCACACTTCAGTATATGGAAGATGAAGCTACCAAGAAATTACCAGCTTCTGCTTACTTTACCGTTGCTTATGTTTTTGAACATAACACAAGTATTGAAATGGCTCTTCCAAAAAGAATAATATGTATAGTACATACTTCTTGTGAGTGTGACCAAAATGAAGGTAGTCAGTGTGATTTGATTTAAATACATTAAAGATGATTTCACAATTTGTCTCTGTTGATTTGATCAGCACCTACAGCCCTTCAAACAACTTTGCAGTGTGTAATTGTGAAACAGTTTCCGGTGACAGGAAGAAAAACCCACAAGAAGCAGCGAAAAACAGAACTGAAATGCACACATCGGACATTTACATGTAGAAGGCAACCTATGATGAAAGCAACCTGTTTCTAGAGTGCCACGATGCCATTTGGATTGTTCCTCCTTCTTCACCTTACTGGCCATGTGTTTGCCAGAAAGCCTCCAGGTAATCTCATAGCAGTTCTTGTTAATTATAGTCGATATTATTATTACATTTAAACATATTTGTGGGACGGGTCAGATAGAAGCTATTCAACTAGCTCAAGGGTATTTCCAGCTCCCAGTGCGCATCCACTTTCTAATTCTGATTCTTGGCTATATTGTTTTATATACATTTATATTTACTGGGGTGGTTTATTGGATATTCATTTTCTCATTCATTTTCATGATTATAATATTACACTGTGATATTTCTATAGAAAACAATCACCTCTGCTTTACTAAGTGCCCTTATATTTTATTTGGGGGATTTTCACATTATCAGTATGAAAAGGATTGGAAATAGAAAGAATTAAAAATCACAATTGCACTGGCATTCCATCAAATGTTATCAGTTCTATCAATGATTAATTACTTGTGATACCAAACTGAATTAAGTTATAAGATGAAGTAACTAGGTAGTTACTTTACGATGTAGCTATGTGGCTATGTGGTAGCTATTGGTCTACTTCTTTGAGAATTTCCATTTTGTGCTTCACCATTTGTAAATTCCCTTTGACGTCAATATGCCCTGCCATTTCCTTTTGTGTGTGTGGGTGTGGGTGTGTGCGCATGCGTGTGTGAGTGCTTGCATATTTACGTGTATTGTATTGGCATAGGTGCAACATTATGTAACCTAGTTTTACAGGTACATTTGTAAAATGTAAAGCCCCTTTAAAACAGTTATAATAAACATGTGCATTTTTGCTCACATGTTTGTTTTCATTACCTAACCATTCTTCTGTTGGTGTCCACTCTCCTCCTGTATATCTCTGACAGATGTGAGCTGTCTGTTGATGAATCTGGAATATGTGCACTGTACCTGGAATGGGCAGGGGACTCCGGAGGTCAATTACACCTTCTATCACAGGTTAGCCATGATTTAGTGACAGTGCTAATTGGGTGGTAGGCAGCATGTGAATGCATACGAAGCATGGAACATTGCAGAGGATATAATCATTTATACTTATTTTAGAAACAAGCAAGTGATGAGTTTCAAGGAACATTTTTGCTGACAAAGGATATATAGCATATCAGAATGAAAGCTGTCATAGATCTTATTTTTACAAATACACCAAAAGGCCACGACGGAGCTAACCCTACATTTTGTTATATCACAATATTTTCAACTAATTCTAGCTTTTTTCCAGCATACATATGTCCTTACATAAGGCTGGTACGTTATCTGCCCTTGCACTGGGGCACTTTGGTAGTATTGAGTACTGTTGAAATAAGGGATTGAACCAGCAACGCTTCAACTATTAGGCAACCTCCTGATGCCAAAGTCCCAGCAGCAGATGAGCTCTCTCTATAAATGAATATGATTGCAGTCACTGTTTTGTGTGTGAATGACCAATTTGTGATATATTCTGTATCCAGGTTCTATCATGGACAGTTCAGTGAGTGCGCCACCTATATCTCAGAGAACAGCACTGTCATTGGATGCAACCACCCCCACGAGGACCTAATATCTAAGAGGTTCCAAAGCTTTTACACAAGGCTGGAGCATGGCAACGACAGTTTTTGCCAGGAGTTTGATGACCTCAAATCAAAAGGTATCCTTATTTATTTACTACTTACTACTACTACTTTACTATTTACTACTACTATTTATTTACTACTACTACTAAGTTTTAATTTCGCCATAATATTGAGATATCATCACCATGTGGACGGTACTGAGGACATTATCAACCTAGGGCAACGTTTTGGGGCAAAACGGTGATAGACAACCTTGCTCAAGTAAGCGCCTCAAACATTTTGCATTTGATTATATTAGAAAACATTGAAATCAATTTTTATTTTTTTGTTGCTGGGAACATCTACGCCGCCTCGTGTATCACAGGATGGCATCTGATTATGAAGACGAGGCATCAGTTAGCACCCCTGCTGGTCTGCTAATCGACAATTACGTTCATTGCAATAAAATATTTGTCTTCACCGGTCCACAGATGATCTGAATAAATGAAATCACTGTCACATTTCATGCAAAGTAATCTGACACCATTTTGTTGTCATGCCTTTTCTAGGTGGGTCACCCAGGGGCAACATGAGAACTTAATTACAATCACACTCTTAGATTACTATTAGTGTCCTTGGGGCTCAGAGGGTTTTATTGTCATATCCCTCCTTCAACTGTGAGTTAGTTGTGAGTGAGTTAGTTAACAGTATTCTCGGTATTGTCCCTTTAATCCTGCCCTACTTCTGCGTCATCACGTTGTATTCAGAGGTCATTTTATCATTTCCAGTCAAGCTGTATCCTCCAGCCAACCTGACTGTCCAGAATGGGACGGACTTTAACCTGCGGTACTACTGGAACCACAGCGCTGTTCCAACCTGTGTGGAGAGTCAGGTTCGCTACAGGACCAACTACAACAAGTGGGAGGTGAGCGGCTGATGATGAAAAGGCTAGCACGTCCAAATTATGAAATTCTCATTTTTTTTTAAGTAATCTGTCGTCATTATAGATTTATTATTCTTTTGACTTCCCGTTTCTCTGCTCCTTACCATCTTTTCCATAGTATTCCAAACTCAGTACTGGGAAGCAGAATTACTGCATCAACTTGCCCTCCAGCAGCTCCCGCTATGAGCTGCAGGTGAGGAGCTCTATGGGGGACCACTGTGGAGCGTCAGACTTCTATAGTGACTGGAGTCAGCCGGTATTTTGGGGATCCATGAGACAGAACAACAGCACTAGTAAGTCTATGACGTTGTGGCGACCCTGGCTGAGAGTACACCCGAGAAGACGCTGAGGGCACAGATCAGGTCAACCAAAAAATGATCGTTCACCACAAGGGGTAGGGGAGAAGGGTAGGGGGTTCACAAAGACAACAGAGATTCTTCCCGGTCCGGGGTATCATCCACTGGGGGTCTTCAGGCTTCACTTATGTCCTGGGGAGACACACATAAGAGGGGTGGAGAGAGAACCATTCATCCATGTCCCAGCTCAGTTACAAACATTAGCAGCAGTTCGGTTCGGGGGCGAGGGGTTACTTCCTCTTGCGCAAAACAATCCGGTCCAAGTTCATTCGCCAAGAAATCAGTCCAACATGCAGTTTATTCCTGTGGCTGCTTACCAGTCCAGGGGGCCAGGAAGCAAGGAGGCTGCTGGAGGAGAGTCACCGCTCCGGGCTGCAGGTCAGGTGTGCCCCAGCACTGCAGCATCTGGGAGTGATAGTACTGATTGCCTAGCACTTGAACTGCACTCTACCTGCACATGGCTGGTGTCCAGTGTTATGAAAGCCCTCCCTAGCCCATGTGGAGCGCCGGGGTTCCCTTGGCACTTCAACTTACGTTATTGGTAAGACCGGTAGGAATTTCAACAACATCGGCAGAACTTGTTTTCTCCTACACAAGTCCCTGTGAACCCTCTCACCCCTTCGCGTCCCCCTGAGCTACGGTGGCTTGTAAATGACATAAACAATGATCATTTGCAATCATCATTATTGGAGCAGAGCTTGAGAACAAGGCCTTTTAGCCTTTGTACCTACAGTAAAATGTCTTGTGATGCCGGTTGCTCGCTCGTAGCACTGTCCTCCATCGTTGAGCAGTTGAAAATGTGTGGAGACAGAAACACATGGGGAGTAGATGGGGGGAGGAAATGAGATAGTGAGTTTTGAAAGTCAGAAATCTCAGCACCTGGCAGAATAATCACTGAGTCATTGGTACTGATCAACAACCCTATCAACCACCCACAGATTTATTATGGCTTGGGCTATGGGGAAGTAAAAACCAAACTTATTTCCTCTTTAATTGTTTGACAGAAAACGCACTCACTCAGCGCTCTCTCTCAGCCACTAGTAGCCCCATGTCTGTGTGGACTCCAGTGATGTCTGTGGTGGGGGCGTTGACCCTGCTCCTACTGGTCATGATGTTGGTGCACAATGAAAGGTGGGTTGGCCCATATAAGATGTTTTGTTCTTGCTTTACGGTTATATCGTTTGGGCCTAAAAATGGATTGGCTGTAATGAAAGCTGGATAGTCACAGAGCATCAACAAAGTATAATTACCTTGATATTATCATTGACATTCATACATTTTGGACTTTTTATAATGCACTTTCAATCAATTGACTTGGACCAAGGTTCAAGAAAAAGCATTGACATGTGAGACACAATATTTTCTACTCAAGGAACACAGTGTCTGTCTATTACAGTCCAAAAATGAAAACATTGCAGATGGGATATCTCCACAAGATGGTAGTGATGGGAGCAAGCTAAAGTGAAAGTCAATTCAATTCAGAATCACTTCCACAACCCCAACCTGGTACTAATGCCAAGTCCTAAATGACCCAAGTAGATAGGCTTTACCCACTCAACTACAGAGTTAAAGAGCTGCAGACAAACAAGGTGATGTAGCCTAGATCAGATGTTGTCTCTGTGATCACCTGTGAGAGAACGTGTCTTTCTCCTGTACAGGCTCCGAATCATCCTCATCCCCATTGTTCCCAAACCAGCCATGAACTTGGATGAAATCCTGATCAATGGCAATGTAGAGGTTAGTAACATCCAGAGTCTTGTGCCTTGTGAGATGCATGTGATTGAAATTCCTGGAGGCCCCAATTACAATCAAGATTTCTCTTGTGTTACAAGTACAATTAAAGACGGTAAAGCTAGTTTGGGTAATATTTATGTGCAACAAATACAGTTTTAAGAAATAGAAACTATATCAGTGGAACCTGTTAATATTCTGATCATTTGAGACCACTAATTTCCATCAATATCTATGATGTTCGTGCTCAATTGGTGAAATTCGACAGTTAACCGTACAAAGATCTAACTTTTTCTTTTGTTTTTCAAGGACTGGCTTCACATCTCCAAAGGCCTGAAAGAGGGGTTCAAGGCTAATTTCAACGAGCGTACCTGCTCTGTCCGCGAGTCTGCCAGCGTGAGCTCTGACAGCTCCACCTTTTCCACCGCCACCGACCAAACAGACTTCTCTGCCTCCGCCCCAGCAAACGAATCAGAGGGCCTGCTTACTTCCTGCTCCTCCTCCACCTCCACTCTTCCTGTCTTTTCTGAGGTGGGGCAGATTGCCCCTTAGGAGGCATCTCACTTATGGGGTGGGTTTCCCAAAACGCCACAATCATGTACTCTCACAAGTACAGAGTACATGCCAACATTTACTTAAAAGGTTTAATTTTTTAGACGGGTCTATTGATTGTCACACAAAGGGCATATTTTAGTATTTAGAGTCTGGTTCCAGGATGCCAGAATTCACTGTTGAGTTTTCTGTGGGCAACATTCAATCAAACATCTGGGGCAGGGTAGGGTGGGCACTTAATAATTCAATTGGCATAACTATTCTTACTCAACCCCGTTTCATCTTAACATCCAAGCCAGGTTTCTGCATAGGCAATCACCGTGGTTTAATAGCACTTGGGGTAGTTACGGCTGATCCTGTGTAATACATTTCAGTCTTTTAGCAGGATGCTTTTTATTGAAAATGTCTGACAATAACAGCAATCAAATTGAATAAGTTAGTATTCCTGCAAGCACATTAAGAATTGCTCCCGATGGTCAGGCCAGCACCTTGCATGGTAGCTCCCTGCCATCGGTGTGTGAGTGTGTGTGTGAATGAGAAATATAAATGCAGCCATTTTACCATTACCATTTATGATAGGTGGAGCCACAAGTTTATAGGGACATTTGGAGTTTGACAAAACGACTGAAATAATGGATTTGTTTAAGTGTTTAAGTTTAAGTGAGTGTTTAAGTTCTTTTGTAATATTTCCACTAGAGGATCTGCAGATCTAGAGATTGTTAATGTAAAAATCATGAAAGTTCAGCACTTGGCAGCTATGTCTCAAAACTGAATTTTCTGACCGTGTACCACACCAGTGATGATATCCTGTAAACTGACCCTGAGGTTAAACTACAAAGGAAAAATATTAAATGAAAATCCACATCAGTAAGGCAGAACTTCATTGTTCAGATGATTGTTGGATCAGGCTATGTTGTTTTTCTCTTGACCACTGTACTTTTTTAAATTCTTGCTTCAGTCATGTAACTTTCTCATGTGCAATGTCTTTAGCTTTTTTGTTCATATTTGTATACACTGTCATATGTCATATTTGTCTATTTTTGAGATTTGTGGCACCATCAATAGGTTGATTTAAAAACACATTTACACAGACCAACCAACCAACTTTAATATCTGTGCAAACTTTCATGACAATTAGACAAACCTCCATGGTAATATAGGGCCACACCCATTCACATTTTTGAATAATAATGTCCATATTGTTTCTGAAATGACACCAGTTTATTGAACATTACTGTAACTCAGTCCTAGGAATAGGGTTTCAGCCTTACAAACTTGAGACCCATACAATGCAAGTGGCAATTCTGAGGTTCAAGACCTAGTATTCAAGATTTTTGATTATAGACCAATTCACTTAGATTCCTCCCAGTTCCACTATTTCAGAAAGAATATAGGTCAGCATTTGAATGGTTAATTGAAGATTAATTCCAATATATAGTATACAAAAGGCATCTAAGATATTAAATGTGTAAATTATATGATTTATACAGTTAGTTCGCTCTGATACTGACTTTTTTTTCCCTTTCTTTTAGTATTTAGTTTTTTAGGCCTTTGTTTTTTGTATTTTCTATTTTGTACCTTGCCTTTGTATTTTGTCTGTATCATTTTGTCTATGAAAAGCATTTCAGCAATACTGATGAATGCAGCCACAATGATCTGTTTGAAGCAAATGCACTTGACAAATAAACTGACTTTGACTTTGACTTTCTACTTCCTTCAAAAATAGTCACACTTCATTTGTAATTTACAAGAAATGTCAAATATTGAGGGAAGTGAAAAGATTCAGCGAAGAAACGTTTTAGTTGTAGCTTCACTTCACATTTGTTTAAATAAAAAGTAGGTTATGGTTCTGCTCTTAGATGCTTGTTTAGGAAGGAAATGCACTTACGATTTCTGATGACTAGTAGTTCTCTTGCCTACCTATGTTGAATGCAAGTCGTTTTGGATAAAAGCGTCTGCTAAATGCCTGTAATGTAATGTAATGTATAATCTGTCCTGTCCAGTTAGTTCCTTGTCCAACAGAGGGAGTGAAGAGTGTCCCACACAGTACGGAACTGAGTCAACGCATTTTTCAGAACAAGGAGTGTAGGGCGCAGGGTGGCTGGCCCCCGAATAGCTGTTGTTGGAGCTACAAGTCAGCTACTTCCCTAGCTGAACCGATCAGCTATCGCAACAAATTGATGTCTTCAGATGAGATTTAACATTCTGGGGTGTATTTAGTTAGTTTGACGTTATTTCGCCGTTGGTCGTTCATAAAACGACAATATGTCAGAACCTACGGTGGCCGATACTCGCCGGTTGAATTCCAAGCCCCAGGATTTGACGGATGCTTACGGCCCCCCCAGTAATTTTCTGGAAATTGACGTTTATGATCCACAAACCGTTGGAGTTGGACGTACCCGTTACACAACTTATGAAGTTCGTATGCGGGTAGGTTTCCAGGTAGTAAGCCAAAATGCTGATCGACAATGCTAGCTTTTCTAGCTAAGCTAATCGTTCATTTCAGTGTTTTGCTAGCATGGTTAGCATACCGGTTGAAGTTAACACACGGGTGTGTGACGTTGACTGTAGCCGGGTAGAGGGCACCAAGATGGCCCGCCAATAAAAATCGAGGGCCGGGGTTTTCTGCGGCCTAACTAGTGTTTTGCTAATGATTCTTTGATGTCGTTAGTAAGGCTGGCGTCTAGATTTCTTTTACACACTTACATCTGCCAACATTAAGCAGTGAAAACAATGGATGTTTACCATTTTGGAGCAATATGTCCGGTTTAGCTACATTCCAAAAGATGGAAATGTTATTGACATGGAATTTAAAAAATGGTGACTACAGGGAAATAAGGGAGCTTTGGCAGCTAAGCTAACTTACGCACACGTTGGCTTTAACCTTCAACAAAATAAGAAGTCACTGTCTCTGAAGTTCTTGGTTACTTAATATTATTTTTGGTGACGTCAATTACAAATGAATACCTTGACATTTTGCATTTCAGACTTGTCCTTTTAGTCAAAATGAGGAACTGAAACGGGAGAAATGCAAGGTATACCACAAAGTTACAATGGAGAGCTGTGCATGGCTGACTGAAAATTAGGGACACTACTAACTTACTGTTAGAGCACTTTCAGGAAGTGAATGCTACCACTTTCGTTGTGTAACTACTACAATGTACTTGTCATGACAAGATGACATCCGCATTTTGTCATCTCTGTTGCGGTTTCTCACGAGATGCATTCGTAGTGTTTTTCAGCACACATATGCTATTTGTAAAGCACCGCATTCATCCATGCGTTTTACAGTGCTTCTTTTAAGTCTGTATCAGAGCTAACTAACTTAAGATAATCATATTTAATATCTTAGATCTGCTGATACAGTTCTACAGCCAGACAAAGCCAAACCACAGAGCCTTCGAAGGAAAGAAAACCCACCAGCTAGCTTTAATGCCACTTGAATGCATTGCACCACATCCCATTCATTTTCTACAGACATGAGCAGTGAATCATGGGAGAGTCATGGGGAAGGAGCAGCTCATTTTGTCTTCATCTAAAATAAACAAACAGATAAATGAATACATTTTTGGGTTATGCACGTCTATCTTGTAAACAAAGTCAGAATGTATTGTTCTGAAATCGCAAACTTTTGCACTGTGATAGTTTGACTGAGTCGTGGAACAGTTCAACTTCAACCTATAGTTTTTATAATGGTTGTGTGACAGACGGGAGGGGGTGTGGGCGAGCCCTTGGCTGCATGTGGGAGGGAGTCAGGCTGGTAGGCTGGTACTCGCCACAGCAGCCTGGGACTGATGTGAGTAGCCTGAGTTGATGATTTTTGATGAAACCATATTTTGCCACATCCTGTCTCCCGAAGTAGTACGTTTGTTACAGTGGAGTCCAGTGCCGGGGAAAAACAGTGTTGCCGTTTTATTTAACCTCAAAACCATAATAATAACAACTTTAAATTTTTTTTTTTTTTTTTTTTTTTTTAACAAAATCTGAATCTTTTCCTAGCCACGACAGGGGCAGTGGACTAAGTAGCCTTCTGTTGGCCAGTGTCAATAGGACTGGTCTTTTCACTTAAAAACAAAGGCTACATGTAAATGAATGAATTTACTTAAAGTCAAGGTCTGTATTGTTTTTGTGCCTTCTCCATGTAGACAAACCTTCCCATTTTCAAGCTGAAGGATTCCTGTGTGAGAAGAAGATACAGCGACTTTGAGTGGTTAAAGAATGAGCTGGAAAGAGACAGTAAGGTGAGTGATATAATGGTATGTTTCAGGGTGATAATTTCAGCAGGTATACAAGGTGTGCAAACTAGTAGTTACCATGATCTGATAAGTGTTGATGTCAGTGTTACAACTGCAAAGACACATTCCCCACAGAGCTTCTCTCATACTAGTATTACTAGGTTCCCTCTCTTTTACTAATATAGCAAATGAAAATATAAGCTCCGTTAAAGACCTTTCACTCATTGATAAACAATCGATCAGTTGTAATAAACTGTATTGAATTAGTTCAGAGATTCCACATTCCAAATAAATCTTTCTTTGTATCATGTGCATATTTTTCACCTTTCTTTTCTTTTTTTTTTTTTTGACCCCTGATGCCTGCAGATTGTTGTACCCCCTCTGCCAGGAAAGGCCCTGAAGAGACAGCTGCCTTTCCGAGGAGACGAGGGCATCTTCGAGGAGTCCTTCATTGAGGAGCGGCGAGTGGGCCTGGAGCAGTTCATCAACAGGTCAGTCAGTTCAATACCTGTGTCATGAGAATAGATACTTCATAAAATTGCCATTATTATGTAAAAACAGACATGTAATCTATTTGTCACAAAAAAAAATTGAGTCTGAAATTATTGTGAAAGAGTGACTAGTTAAAATACTAGAACCAATTTGTAATTAAAAACTAAGGGACTCAAGTTTTTTTGTTTTTTTTCTCATGCTCTAGTCAGAAGAAGAATCTACTGTTGATATGTTTAATTCTGGGTGGTCTTCTGTTAAATTCAGAGTCCTTGTAGTTCAAGCTTGAATCAAAGCGGTTACTGTGTTCTCTGCAAGTGTCCTAGAGGCAAAATGCTTTAGCCTAAATGGAAATGCAAGTTAGACGAGTTAGACGTTGCCAAACATGTCCAGCCCTAGAAGAGGCTTAAGCTAATCCATGTCCGGATAAGCAGACCCAAGATGACTAACTAATCCACAGTTGCATTGCATTTCCAGCCACTATTCATGAAAAGCAACATCAGAAACCGTTATTTAACATGTGCACTGAGTGAATTGTATCTCCTCCTTCTGTATGTGTCTTTCTGTAGAATTGCAGGTCACCCCTTGGCCCAGAATGAGCGCTGTCTTCACATGTTTCTGCAGGAGGAAAGCATTGACCGTAACTACATTCCTGGAAAAGTACGACACTAGGGTTACTGAGGGAGATGGGGAGGTGGGGTTAAACGCTGGGCTGTAGAATGGACTCCTTTCTGCCTTTCTCTTTCCTCACTTTCATCTTTACCTCTCCCAGTCTCTCTCTCTCTCTCTCTCTCTCTCTCTCTTATCTGCCTCTGCCTTTCTTTCTTTCTTTCTTTCTTTCTCTCTGTCTCTGTATACCATTGAAAGTCATATTCACTTCATCTTGGAGGTAGAGTATGTTGTTCTGCTGTACACCAGGACATGTTGATATGTTTCAAACAACTCTGACTCTTCCTCTCTCCCTTGTGCATTTGTTTTATAACTGTAAAATAAGGAAAGCAGCCCTCTGTAGTTGTGATTGTATTGTGATTTGGCGCTCTAATCACTTCTTTCAGGGGAAAAAATGAGTGAGTGTCATATATTCATGATTGTAATATAATGTGAATAAAGTAGAATAATGTCTAAATGTGTGTTGGCACTAATGTGTACCACGGAGATGCATGCACACAGTAAATAAGTGTTTCTGATCCTGTTTATTCTCTCTTTCTATTCTCTCGTTTTTTTTAGGTATGAATGAAGTAAGTTTGTTTTATTATTGACATCCTGTCCTTAAATGCTTTTATGGAAATCACAGGTGGTTGCATGGGCACTGCAGAGACCAAAGGCGATAGTTCACAGATACTTAGATTGTAAATCAATACAGATATATTCAGAATAAATACATTAGAGATCTGACTGCAATCCACCAGCATACCCTCTAAATTTGTCACATACTTTATACAGCTCTGGAAAAAATTAAGAGACCACTGCAAATTATCAGTTTCTCTGGTTTTACTATTTATAGGTATGTGTTTGAGTAAAATGAACATTTCTGTTTTATTCTATAAACTGACATGAGTGCCTGTGTTGGAATTCAACAGACACTGGAATGGAACAGCTGCCATACATGTAGAGATGCTGATTTAAGAAACATTTGGAGTGCTCTTAATTTTTTCCAGAGCTGTATATATGATGATTTTCAGATAAGTGAACTAGCTAAAAAAAAAAGATACAAATTCATGAAGCTGTGTTGCAATGATTTTGTGTATGCCCGTACTATTGCTTTTGATTGGTAGTATTGAATGTCAATAAAAGCAACACAGTCTTCTCTTGCAGAAGTTTGTCAGTGTACTAATATCTGACAAACCACTACTACTATAGAGTTATGTGAACTATTGTTTAATAGGGAATAAATACATGATCCATGGCTAGAGCACTTTTAAACCTTTGTGTCCCAACTAATCCTCTCACACCTTGTTATGATCGACCGTACTAATCATTGGCTGCATGGCAAGCTTGCACGCTTCTTTGTGACATCTGTGTTGGCTTACAAAAAATGATTATTTCACGTGCCTCTAATCATGTGTGCTGTTCGTACTGATATTAGTTATTAATTCCTTGAATTATATTTTTCGAAATGTTTTTCCGGGCATGGACTAGGCATTGTCCTAATACAAAAAGAAAATGTTAGTTGTCGTTTTCCTGTCAAGACACACGTTACTTAGTGTCTGAAAAACAATGTTTACATTGAATTCTGCTATGAAACTTATATGGATATATACTGTGTATGATATTGTTATACATGGCTCTACCTATTTAACATTATATGAGAGGGTCTACCAGTTGTACATTGTATACTATATGTGAAGAACTATTTTACCTTAAAACAACTGATGAATTCATATGTAGATCTTAAACACTTAAAATGAATGTCCATACACATAGCAGAAATAAATGGCAGGTGCATTCCTTACTGTGTATTGGTCACATACAAGCCACAGAAAATGTGAGTGGCTGCATGTCGGCAAATAGACTTCCACCTCAAGTGGTCAGCAACCATCAGATACAACCATGTAACATAAGTCACTACCTCCCAGGGTGGATGATAGAAAACCTCTCCGCTGGTTGATGCTTCAGGTGCGGTATTGATGAAGCATGATGCATGACCGCCCGTCAGCCCAGGGTACAACTGTTAACATCTCATCTTGAAAACCACACAGTCCCGTGCATTGTACAATACTTAGCTGTTGTCAGATCAGTTCTGTTAGCCGCCTGCCTAACAGAATAGGGGTCAGTTACATTTCAATGCATAAAGTCAGTTGTAATTCAGCCGTTAAGTACAGCAGCAGAAGAGCAGTCGCATTCAAGTGTCTTTTCAATAGACACAAGGATCTGTTTAAGAGAAAATGTTTTAATGTCTTTGATTCAATTTCCACTTACTGACTTGTTTAAATTAAAATGGAATTGACCCCAACTTGGAGACCTGGAGCCATATTCTCACACCGTCCCAGCATGCTAATCCAGAAATTGAAGAGTTTCATTCCAAAACGACCTGTGTTTAAAAGATTTACTTTTCAATACAAAATTCAAACAAATTGTATCACTTTTTGAAGTAGAGTCTGTAACTTAATTCCAAGTCACATTTGGGTGCTCTACGCTATATTTTAGAGGTATTAAATATTTAACTTCAGATGATGTTTTTCCTTCCAAAATGGATGAATAGTATTTTGGAATATAACTCTTCAGTTGGTCTGCAGGTCAAAAGCCTATTTGTTTTCACTGTGGAAAACAAATACATTTAGATTTACCAGTTTTTAGGGGACTCGTGACTAACTGTGCACCCCTAGTCCGGTGTTGTGTCTTGTAGGCCTGTATTCAAATGCAACTGTGCCTGCTCATAATCAGAAAATGTATATGTGGGACACTGAACTAAACAGGGTTTCACATATGTCTACAAATGTATGAAACATAATTTCCCAAAAGTTTTGGAATTGGTCACAAAGTCTGAAAAAGAACGGGATGAAAAAACGTACATATGGAAAACACATTTTAAATAATTGTGATATTTGCTGTGAAGAATAACCTTCCACTAGAAAGTGATATTGCCTAGTTGGCAGTTGTCATTTTACCCCGTAAAAATCAGCATTTTTCTTAAGCACCATATTGAACACCAAAGTTTTCAAATCCATTCAGGAAATTAAGATCTAGGAAAAGTATGTAACGTTTTGATGGAAGATGTGTTGGAACCCTGACTAAAACAACAGCACATAACAGTATTACTACTTTGTGCAATCTACTTTATCGGTGCATCAATACATTCTGTTTAAATCGACTTTGGAGGTGGAATCGTTGCTGATTGATATATAAACAATTGATATCTGTTCTTTTGGAAATAAGTATTAGGTAATTGGGAGATACATTGTTTCTCATGTTCTCTCTCTTTCTCTCTCTCTTAATCTCACTTTCTCCCTTGTTGGGAAGACCATACAGACTGCTGGAGCTGCCCCATGTACATTTATTTCTACATGTCATATTAAAGCTGGTGCAAATGTCAGAACTAATGAGTATCAATGATATAGAAAAACTCCTGCTCCCGGACAAAACCAAGTAAGAGATCAAATGTATAAATTGTTTGGTATGTCTTGATTTAGCCATTCCACATAGATAATTTGAATTAGTCATTGAAAACAAAAACATGTTCCATACATCCTTTTTGTAATTTTATCATTGCAAAAAAAAAATTTTTTTTTTTTTTTTTTTCTTTTTTCTTTTTTTTTTTTTACAAGGAATACTACATGTTAGGAATGTTTCGTCTTAATTGTTTGGACGTTCAAGTTAAAACATGTCATTCCCTGCTTTCAGTAGTGTTTCCTTTTGCTTGTGGAGATTTGATGTCGATGATGACCTCCCAAAGTCGAGCAACATGTAGCATTATCAAAAAGAGACAGTAAAGTGGCATTCCATATGTCTGAGCATTTTTCCATGAAAATGAAACCGAATTTTGTGTTCTTGACATGCTCTTGCCCATCATCAGTGATTACTTGTTATTTTAACCCTGCTGTCTTAGTTGAATCATCATGCCTAAGTTTTGGCTGTGTGCTGTCAAATCAGCTATTGGGAATGTTAAGTCAGGTAAATAACCATATCCAAGCACTGTGACAAGAGGTTCAGTATGAATAAAATTTCATTGTTTAAAGAAGTAATCAGCATCTAGTTTATTGACCTGAGATGTGGCTTGTTCTGCTCTTATTTCCAGCTGTTTTGTTATTTCTATCATTATTGTGAAGCGTATTAATACATGTTATCATTGCGGTTTCACTATGGGTGAAGAGGAACTTCCTTGTTGTTTGTATCCACCAATAAAATTCCCTGCTGCCTGCTTTGTCGTGTCTAGTGGTCTCTTCAGTCCACAAAAACAAATCGACAAAATGTGAACTTAACACACATTTCAGTTCATTTTGTTGTTTGTGACTACTGTAAATATGAAGGAATAATGGCTAAAAAAGATCTGAAGTCTTATTATATATTGTAATGTTACAGGAGTTATCATAGCACCATCTATTCTGCGTAGTTTACTGTGAGGGGGTCACAGTTGTGGGAGTAGACAGAATTACCTCAGACTGACATGACCTAATTTAACAAAAGTGAAATGGAAAAAAAAAGACTAACTTAGAAACAAGACAATTAGGACTTGTTGACAGTTGTGCTTTCAATATTCAAAGCTTATGCAGTTTTTCTGAGGGTATTATTTTGGAGGTTATTTTACCCTCTTAAATCTTAAAACTTCACTATGAATGAGATTTATAAGGGTATTATGTCTGTATGTTGGTCTTACAGACCATGCTTTTTACCTCAAGCACAAAAAACATTTAATATTTTAATACTTTCTTTTATTTAATTGCTTTGGAGCGGGTATTGAACTCCAGGGCACTGCACTCTCACTTTTCTATATAGTCTCCATTCATCATAAGCATCCCCAGTGAGTTGTTGAGTAATATCATTGACTAATAATTTGTTTAAAATGTATTTAACCAGGTAGTGTCACACTGAGATTATAATTATTTAATTCAAGACAGACCTGGCCAAAGAAGCAGCACCAAACATACATAAACAAATGTGCAAACGCAAAACCGACTATATACAAAAATCACCTTGGGTTTGCAGCGTTCACACACAGGATTTACACTCTGTTATGTCACTACTTCAACCTTAAACAAACTCAAGAGTACGGTAAGACATAATATACTGCTAATGTGGCAGGCAGTATCATAGAAAGTAGAGTCTGGCAACACTTGGTCATTTGATTTCACCAAATATGAATGTTTTCTAATCCTTTTCTTCATACCCTTCTTCTCTCGGAAGTGTAGGGATTATCGGGGAAAGGGGAATGTTGGCCACAGGTGGATTAAAGTTTTCCCGGATTTGTCCTCCTGTGATGTAGACCTTGACCTGCAGGTTGCCCAAAGTAGACATGATGTAATTGGACACAATTGTGGCTTATACATGTGTTAATTATGTGACACTTTACTGGTCTTGAAAACAAAAAAAACAACAAAAAAGTGGGATTTTATGGTCCCGGTACCCACACACACACATTACATTACAGTCATTTAGCAGGCGCTTTTATCCAAAGCAACTTACAATAAGTAAGGCTTAAGGCAGTAAGGCTTGACCATAGCCTGGAGGTAAGAAGGAGCTGTTCCTTCCACTGCCCTATAGGCTAGGACCAGGGTCTTGAACTGGATGCGAGCGGCTACAGGGAGCCAGTGTAGAGAACGGAGAAGGGTAGTTGTATGGGAGAACTTGGGGCGGGTGAACACCAGACGAGCTGCAGCTTTCTGAACAAGCACCAGGAGATCTGATGGCAGACGCCGGGGCACCAGCAAGGAGGGAGTTGCAGTAGTCCAGGCGGGAGATGACAAGAGCCTGGATGAGCACCTGCGCTGCCTTGTCAGTGAGGAAGGGGCGAATCCTCCTGATGTTGTAGAGGAGGAATCTGCAGGAGCGTGTCACTGATGCGATGTTTGCCGAGAACGACAGTTGGTCGTCCAGGGTCACGCCCAGAACTTGCAGTCCGAGTTGACGTCACCGCAGCATTATCAATGGTGATGGCCAGGTCTCAGTGCAGACAGCCCAAGATCAGCTGGGTGTCATCTGCATAGCACTGGTAGGAAAAGTCATGGATAACAGAACCAAGACATGTTGTGTAGAGGGAAAAAAGGAGGACCCAGAATGGAGCCTTGAGGAACCCCAGTAGTGAGCCTGCGTGGTTCTGACACAGACCCTCTCAGCGTCACCTCGTAGGAGCGACCGGTCAGGTAGGATGCAAACATGGAGAGTGCAGAGCCTGAGACACCCATCCCCTCAAGGGTGGAGAGGAGGATATGATGGAGTTCACTGGGTCAAACGCTGCAGACAGGTCCAGAAGTATCAGGACCGAGGAGAGAGTTCACTCTAGCAGCATGGCGCGACTGTCACTACCAGGAGGGTATCCAAGTATCCACTGGTGGGGATCCAAGAGGTTGTTCTGGTGGAGGTACAAGGACAGTTGATTGAAGACAGCACGTTCAAGAGTAGTAGTTCTTGACCTCAGAGGGGTCAAGTGTTGGTTTCTTCAAAAGGGGGCGTGACTCTAGCAGTCTTGAAAGCAGAGGGAAAGCATCCAGACACCAGAGATGTGTTGATAAGGTGGGTCAGGAAGGGAAGGTGCAGTAGACTGAAGGAGAGGGGAGGGGACCGGGTCAAGGGAGCATGTGGTAGGGCAGCTAGAAGGACCTTGTTTGGGGAGAGGGGAGAAAAATGGGGTAGGGAGGGAAGACCTTCTTGTCATAGAAGTTGCCGAAATCGTCAGGGAGGAGGTGGGAGGAGGGGGTGGGGGTTGGAGGAGGGAAGAGAAAGTTTCAAAGAGTTTAGGGTTGGAAGAAGAAGTTTGAATTTTAGTGCAGAAGAAAGCAGCTTTATCAGCAGATAGAGAGGAGGAAAAATTGGAAAGGAGAGAGTGGAAGGTAAGAAGGTCCTCTGGGAGTTTGCCTTTTCTCCATTTGCACTCAGCCACTCCCAGGCTCCATCTCTCAGTACGCACCGAGTCCAACAACAAGGGGCAGGTGGAGTTGGGCATGCAGGCCTGGAGGTGAGGGGACAGAGATGGTCCAGAGAAGAGGACAGAGTAGAGAAGATCAGTGGATTCAGGGGCAGGGAGAACAGAAGAGGAAAGATCAGTGGGGGAGAGCGAGCGGAGATTGCGACGGGAAGAAACCATGTGGGTAAGGGAAGGATGTGAAGTAGTATGAAGTCATGGTCAGAGAAATGGAGAGAAGTGATGGAGAGGTTGGCAGTAGAACAGTGTCTGGTGAAGATTAGGTCCAGTTGATTGCCAGCCTTGTGGGTAGGAGGAGATAGGCGATAGGTTGAAGGAGGCGAGGAACAAAAGAGGGTCAAGCTTCTCAGTCTGGATGTTGAAGTCACCGAGAAGGATGTGTCCAGAGCCATAGTCAGGGAAGTGGGAGACTAGTGTGTCAAGGATGCGTAGCCTGAGATGAACTCAGCTTTCGCCACAGCCGACTGGCAGTTCCAAAGCCCCCCTGCCACCACTTGCTCAACGTGAGTTGAGAGAATAGGATGGATGAGATTAGCAGGGTTGCGGCACCAGGGTGTGACCCAGCGTCTGTGCAACCACCAGAAAGAGGAGTAGACAGGAATAGGAAGCACACGGTCGATGACAGTACAATGGCACGGTTTACATAATAATTTGAAAAGAAGACGCACCCAAGCTTTGAAGGCCGTTCTTTGACGCCGTCAGGCTTGAAAAAGTCACCTGTTGCCTTTGTTTGCCTGGCGCTTTCAAAGCAGCAGTGGTTTAAGACTGCTCCCACTGATTGCTAATTGTCTGCCAGGAGTGCAGGCCCCACCCATACAATTAACAAGGCAAATGGCCTAGCTTGGGTTAAACTACCTTGAATAGGGGCTATGACACAACCAGAAACTGACCAACTAGCAGCTAACAATAGACTATTAAAGCACTAGTACTGAAGCAGTCTAAGTACAGCTAATAGCAACTTGATAAGAAGAAAAATATACTCAGCCTATTCTAGATGAGTCAAGCAGTTCAGAATCCCTCCAGAAGTTAAAATACACACATTACTACACAATGTATGTTGTAGGCCCACTGTCATTTCACATATAGTGATCATTGTTGTTGTGAAGAATAATCTTCAGCTGCAGACTATCACCTAGTCGATCGTCATTTTACCCAGCCAACCGTCAGCATACATTTTATTGAACACAAACCAAATATTGAAATCAAAAGAAATTAAGTTGTGGAAAAAGTAATGATTTGTGAAATAGAGAATGTGTAGGAACCCTGGGATACGTCCACTGATGTAGCTAAACTACGCTGTCTGTCCTACAAAACTAGTGAGAAAACACTTGCAGCCCAGACTTTGATGTGTTGGCCTTGTCCTGTGTAATGAAGGCAGGCAGACTGGATGGGCACATTGGGCCAAAGCAGAGATTAGCTTCTGTTTTGTTAGCGGTTTGCACACTGGAGCCCAGTGTGCAGCCATGACGCTTGTTGTATTTGGAGAGACACCCAGTTGGGTTAGCTTGATAAAGTGGAAGTAAATTGAAAGAGCAACCCAAAGCAGTGTCGGTGGGCAAGGACAAAAGGTGAGAAGAGTGGCTACTACAGTATTATCAAACTGAGAGAGAAAGAGAATTCATTCTAAAAATCCACTTTATTAAAAGGCACTTTAAATACAGATCAAGGTATGAAAAGCAATCTAGAAAATACTTCATGCAGCCTCTCCCCTAAAGAAACTGGTAGGTCATGGTGCTATCAATTAAATATTGAGTGGACATCAGGCTTAATAGTCTAAGAGGTAGTTGTGCGCACACACACACACACACACACACACACACAGCAATCATCTCAATGTCAGTGTCCATCCTCCTTGGATTTCTCTTTCTAGTTTTATCCAGTTAGCACTTGGACGTTCAAGGAAGTTCAAGTTCAACAGGGATATACTGAATAAATAGATCACTACAATAAAGGGCTTTTAACTGGTTAACATTAGTAATTCTTGCAAACATTGAAGACAGTTGATAGAAGTGGACTGATGCAATCCTCCCTCGTCTGTAGTCAGATACCATTCTTGGTTGGGGGTTTCAGACTGGGGGGGGGGGGGGGGTTACAGTTGGCAAGGCCTGCAGAAGTGATTTTAATTAAAGCAAGTTTTATGCGACATTTTAAGTTTAGTGAAACAAAATAAGTTACCAATGACACTGTTTGACCACGTCAGACCCTCCAACATAAAGGTCACCGGGTGCATAGACGCATGAAAGACATTGTTTAGGTTTTTCCCTCCTTTTCGTTTAATCTGTGGAACAAAGCCACGGCGATATAATGGCCATCCATAGGAAACGGCGCCTATAGATAGTGTTGGGGAAGGGGCGACGACTGACCACTGTGTTTCCATATTTGGGCATGCCTATTTATGTAAGCACACACATACACACACAGGTGCTCACACACATCCACGCGCACACTCTCTCTTACACGCTTTTTTCTAATCCTCTCTCGCCGTTTTCTGTCTAAAACACTGCTAGATTTTACATGTAACACTGGACCATTGTTAAAAACATAAACATGTTTCATGGAAAAACGTCTTGCGGAAACAAAATGTTTCCATTCATGAATGTAAAGCTCCACCTTCAAGCGCGTCATGGTTTGTTTATACACACCCCGCCCATCAAAACCACACACAAACACACCCGAGCGGGATGTTTCATCAGCGTCCTCGGAGTCAACGGTTGTCTCGTCTCTTGGTCCTTTGAACATATCTGCCAGAAGAAGACATACAAGGTAGCAATGTTAATGTTTCATTGGTACTATCGTCTGTCGTCTAGTTTATGGCATTAGCGTTGTAAAGATGTGTTTTTATACGATGAACAACTCTGCTTCCGCTACTGTAGTAACGTTAACTCACCTTGTCGTAGAAGTGGACTGACGCAATCCTCCCTCGTGTGTTATCAGATACACGTCGTGAAACATTACATTGCTATTTTACGATTTGTGGAAAAAAATGTACACTTAGTATGTATCTAGTATCTATCCAGTATCTAGTAAGGCGTTACACGAATAAGCTATTCATAATTCAAAAGGCGGCTTAATTTTAGCGGGTAACGCTAACCAGCTGATACAGTGAACCAGCGTTACCCGGCTTTAATTTTCCGGAAAAACACAACAATATAGGCGAAACGAGAGACTTGACACGTGGCAACAATTGTGATCGAGGTGAAATTAGTGATTAAGCTGTTTTTTAAATTTCAATCGCATAGCTAACCACATTTCCATCTGTTCCGGGTTTCATTCATTGTTTTGGTACTATAGTCGGTTAGCACAATCGCGAGCAGAATCACGTTTCCACCAAGGCGTGGGGTAAATCTGCTGTCTTCAGTGCCACTCGTATGCAACTTAAAAAATAAACGGCATGAAAGTAGAAACAATGCTGTTTGCGTAGGTAGAATGCCAGTCAATAACACAACAATAAAACATCACGTACTATCAATTATTGAAACAACATCTTCAGCCCTAAAGGTCGCATCTCAGCAACGCGAGTAACACAATTTTGACTTTGCCTGCCGTTAGTTACCGTTTTATTGGATCCTTCGTGTTTGTATTTTAGGTTATTACGATTTTTTTTGATGACACCCGAAGGCAACAACAGCACCACGCGAGAGTCTACTGAGCCACGTCGCTAGCTAGTGTATGCAAATACTGGTCGAGGGACTAACTCCTGTCTTAGCCAGTTGCATCTTTCAGTACGGTTGACACCGGTAGTCTACCTAACGTTTTGATCATTATTATTTTATATGTTGGCCATACTTCTCAACACCCGTTGCTGCGAGTCATCTAAAGTGAGTCATCGATTTATCCATTAGATTCCTGGAAATGAAGCATGTCCGTGTTAAGTATGTTCCCGTGCGTGTGTTGCATCAGCTAGCGATGGCAGCGACTCCCTAGGCGACCATGCATGGGCTGAAATGCGGAGAGCGTTAAGAGTGAAGCGAGGTCACCGTCGGGATGTGTAATATGATGCTAATGTGCATGGTTAGATGTTGGCGTTACAGAGTCCGTGCCGTCTGAGGTTGCTGCACCACCGAGGTAGCCATAATGCCACATGTCAGTCTTGCAGTGTTCACTGAAACGGGATTGACATTTCAGTGCAGCGCTAAACACTTCATGAGATGCAGCACTTATTAGTTCCTGTCAAAGAGCAACTTTTTAACATGGAAGGCACTAACTGATTTCTTTTTTTTTTTAAATTAAGCTGATCAATAAGGCCAAATGTGCAACTTAAATTGTATTTTCATTTCAACTGTGGGGGGCTGTTGCTAAATGAAAGGAAACAATGGAAACCCTTTTAGGTTATTGTGCTCTGAGAGGGATGTGAGAAGAATTAAACTTCAGGCACATATTTTGTCAACCATAATGAAATCATGAAAAGCTAAAAAGTCGCCCAAACTTTTTGCATATTTTTCCTTAGCCAGTTTCTCCAAGAACAGCTTAGAACAACAAACTACTAAGATGGCAGCTTTGTGTTTAATTAGTTAAAACAAAAACAAAAAATGTAAAAGTATCTTTCCATCTATTGAGCCACAAAGAAGGAGAAATTCTAACATACTAACATATCTTGACATACACAGACTTCCAGGAAATCTTCGTGATTTTAAAATGGCTGGTTATCCATGTGTGTTTATCATTTCTGTCGGAGAGTCAAGGTTACTTCTGTTCTCGCAGCACACCAGGCGGCGATGAGTGGCCATGTTAATAGTGAACATAATGAGTGCTGCTCATGGGAGAGTGACTTAATTCTTGGTTTGTCACATTCCATTTCACAGGGAGAGCAGTTGTTGGTGGTAATGGTGGCGTCCGGCCAGCGGGCTCTTAAAGGGTCGCCCGGTTCAGTCCCAGCGGTCGGCCTGTCCACACATATTAGCACGCAGACGTACACGGACACCTCCGCATTCACGCGCATGTTTACACACACGCACCAACAGCATTTTTGTCTCAAAAGACACGCTGTTCCATAACTTCAAAAAGCTGCACAGCCATTGTCCGTGACGTCTGAAGTGTGACCCTGTGCAGATGTAGTGTAGTGTGGTGTACCTTCTGGTGTTGCGCAAGTTCACGTTTACCTCTTTTACTAGGGGGGCTAGCGCTGCAGGGTACTGAACACTTTGTTCCTTTTTGTACCTCCTCCCCGAACACCTCTTCATATAGGACAAACAACTCTTCCAGTTTTCCTTCGGTTATTGTGATGGGGCACCCTGGGAAAACGCCGGGGTTCACAAACTGCATCCGTCTTGTCAAAACCTCAAGTGAGATGTCAGGACTTTGCTGCTAATTGTTGGAATAATTAGCTACTATGCTTTTATTTTATTTATTTAGCTTGTCTTTCGTTTTGTATTTGATAATTTCACTTTTCACAATTTTCCTTTTCATATAAGAGAAATAAGGCAGTCGTAGGAACAGAGAGCCTTGTTGTTGTTTTTGTTGACAGTGAGTCAAAACAAAGCCATGCATTGTTTTAGATGGACGGAGCGAGGAGCAGCAGCAGCAACAGGCTATAAGGAGGTTAGCAGGTTTCTTAGTTCTCCCGCTAATCCGCTTAGTCTGTGGCAGCAGCAATCCTCAATCAAGCAACAGGACCATTAGCTGTGCGACCTGTAGTAACCGGGGCACCGTGAGGTAGGTGTGGTGAGGAGATTTATTGCTTGGAGACCCTCAACTGTGACTTTCAATATGCTCCATTTGTGTTGTAGCTGAACACGGTAGGCTGAATTCAACCTGTGGCCGGAAAGGCTAGACTCCACGAAACATCGAGACACCTGTCGGCATCTCCACAGTTTCACATCATTATTTGTTTCCCACAAAAACGCGGCACTGAAAATGGCGCCGAGCGGGTGCGGAAGCCATGCAGCAGGCTTGTCTACTCTTGTGGTGTGTGTGTGTGTGTGTGTGTGTGGGTTGTTACATGATTTTGAGTTTGCAGACGGCACATTTTCTGCACCTTACTTTCTGCTTCACCTACAGCCGCGCCTCTTTGCAACCTGGCGTAAATCCGCCCTACATACACACACACACACACACACACACACAAACGGGCACCCGCGTGCAAACCACGAGGAAAAGATTAACCTATTAACTGGCTGCGGTGGCGGGGGCTCTGCCGGACAGGTTTACGGTGGCTCCAGCATCGTTTTAATGAGACCACCCAAAAGTGGGATCAAACACAGATTTGGTGTACATGTGTATGTTATCTTTAGGTGGGAACCGCACCACAACAACGTCTGAAGACACCAGGAAAATATTGTGGGAGGTTGTAGTATTTTTTTTTCGTTTTTTTTTTTCAACTGGGAAATAATTTGTCTCTGCAGCTTATTACACCTGATTTTTTTTTTTTTTTTTTTAATTGCACTTTGTCCCACTTACTGAAAGTATGTATAACGTTGAGTCAACCCCTGAGGAGATCAGTCGATTGGGTACAGTAGTTTGGCAATAATTGTTTATTGACAACATTCACACTGTCAGATCTCAGTTCCTGGCATGGGACCGGAGTGGGGAGTCTGTCCACTCTGTACCAGTTTCCCGTCCGTCTTCAGAAGGCTCGCTGTTTGTTATTGCGGTTGTCGGTTTCTTTCTTTGTCAATTTTTTATTATTTTTTTTATTTCATTGTTTGACTGCGTTTGTTTTTTCTCTCAACACTTAACCGCTAGACAGGATATGCTCGTTTGAAACCCGTGAGACGAGAAGCGCTTTGATAATGCAGGAGATATTGTTTTAATGGTATTAATAGAGTTGTGTCATTGTACTGAAACCTCGTGAGAACGTGTGAGTGTGTATTCTGTACATTATGAAAAAGCAACAAAGACAAAAATGCAGCCCATGTACTTGATTGTTTTTTGTTTTTTTTAACTCGCCCCCAATGCCCCCCCTCCATCCTAGACTCCCACAAATCTCATTCATATTGAACAACTCGATGACAAAAAAAGTGAATAGGGTGAAAGAAAAAAAGGGTTGTGCTAATCATTGAGCACATTTTTACACCCTTGATTTTTCATATCATACTCCCTTTCTAAGCTTCTAAAGGGCTTTTTTTTTTTTTCATCAAGCCCCTGTTGATTTCTGACCCCCTGGTAGACAACGGGTCCGGACTGTGCTGCACGATTTGGCCTGGCCCGTGTAGTCTCAAGGTTAGTGTTTCACTTGTTCTCTGTACTGCCCGTCCAGTGTAGAGTGACTGATAGGCCTGAAATGTCCGCCTGCCTCCTCAGCAGCCGCCCCGGGGCTCAGGTGTCATCGCAGCAACAGGGAAGTGTCGGCCTTTTACCACTAGACCAGCTGTTCAGCCTGATGATCCTGACCGTATACAGGACTGTACATCATGCAATATTCACAGCGTTAATGTCGGAACGCAGGAATCTGATTATTTCATATTGGAACACAGCCTAGATGGGCAGGTGTGTGTGTGTGTATAAGAGCACAACCTGTTAAGCGGCAAGGACATGGGTTGATGTTGACCTGATGTTGAGTCCTCTAACCTTTTTGGGAACTTTTGAGTATTTGTATCTATATTGGGTGAATACATGGAAAGACCCCAGTGTGGTTTTGGAGGCGTGATCATCCCGTAAACATAAAAGCATAAACATTTGAACAAAACATACCAAAAAGTTCATCAACCGGGGGCCTTGTTGGTACTGCTGACCTCTCACAACAGCATGTGACGTGTATCCGTATGTTACCTGAGTTCAAAACCGTTCTGTGGCACGATGCCCGGTTAGTGATTGACGTCAGGTGTGTGTGTGTGTGTGTGTCCGTGTCCGTGTGTCCGTCAGCGCAGGACTATAACTTACACAAACAGAAGAACACGCCTTGTTGTCCTTGCCCTTCTTCTTGCTTTTTGCTTCGCGTCCTTGGCCGGTCATGAACCCGTGTCTGTGTTTGTGTCTGTTTTGCCGAATCTGGTGTAATCATTTATTATCGTTCACCCTTTTCCTGGAGTTGACGAGAATATCACCGCTGACGCAAGCGTTGTTGTTGCCATCCTTGAAGAGAGCTCAGTGTGCGTGCTACTATTCTCTAAATATTAGTGTAGAGAAATATTTTCCCACGAACGAATTTCATCCCTCAAAAAAATATGAAGGTATCGTCTGGATATCGAATCGCCATAGTAGTGCATCCTGCATCCTCATACGTTCATGTTGGAAGTTTATTTCAGTTTTAAGGGCGTTTTTAAGGATGTTGCACTAAGCTTTACGCGGCGAAGATAAAGACCACAATAAATAAACGTGTACATTTTTAACAGTTAAAACGGGCGTATAAGGCGTATAAGCTGAAAGGTCAGTTTCAGTTGAGCCCTTCTAGTAACGTAGTAAACTCGACAAGAAAATATTCTGATGCAACATTTGTATGGGCGCTTCCAGTATTTGACTATCTCCCTGCGTGTAGCTGGTTTAACCTTATCAGCCCGCAGGATAGATATCCCCGTCTGCTCCCCCCTCCTTGTTGACTTTAGCTAGCTAGCTACAGTCGTATCGTTCCTTCTCACCCTCTGGCGTTCCCAGGCTTCTCCCTGTCCGCTTGAAAAAACAAAACGCGCTCGCTTCACAGTAAGGGAGTGGTAAAACGCCGTCGTGGTTCGTAGAGGCCCTACGCCATGTCATGAAACGAGTCAGATTAGATCGAAGCGTAGCGGAGTGACGCGGTTGGGTTGGGTTTTGTTTTTATTTCATTATGTCCCACTGGCTTAAGAGAGGTGCAGGTATGAATACCAGGAAGTTGCGCAACTGGTATTTACCCAGCTACAGAGTTACGGCCTCCCGTAGTGAAATGTGTCTTTTCATTGTCTCGTCCTCCCCGCTGACTGACTGGTCGGCTCCCCGGCGGCTCCAGGGGAGAAGAGCATCTCCTGGTATTGCCCTCTTTCACTAGAAACAGATGTAGGACACTTGGGAGAAATTGGAGATGGGGCCTATATACCTTTTTTGTAGCGCTGGTGTGGTTGCTAGAGGGCGTGGTGTTTATTTGGTTTATTTCAGTCGGTACAGTTTCTGCTCTGGTTTCCTCGCAGCTTCCGTGTCTTTCTTGGTAAACGTTTGCTGCTGCAGCGTTAACCACTAGACTAGTTCCCTGTTCTGAACTGTTTTTTTTCTTTTTGTGCTTCTTCTCAGGTCCTAATCTGCTGCCGCGCAACACTGACCTCACTTGACACGCCCTGTGCTCTCTGCTTCGGTGCCTGCCGCTGTAAAACGAACGCACCTACCCTCAAGAACCAATAGCAAAACGAGGAACCACGCCTACCTGCCCGAGCCACTACTAGCCCGCAGTGTGAATCGCACACACACACACACACACACACACCATACAGACTCTCTTCAGCACCCACGCACACACTCGCAAGCAAACATGTCCAACAAGCTCGCCAAGCTGGGCAAAGTCCTGCTGCGTCGCCGGCCGCTGGACTTCTCCGGCGAGGAGACCCGCTTCGCCCGCTGCCTGTCCACCCTGGACCTCATCGCCCTGGGCGTGGGCTCCACGCTCGGCGCCGGCGTCTACGTCCTGGCCGGCGAGGTGGCCCGGGAGAAGGCGGGCCCCGCCATCGTCCTCTGCTTCCTCATCGCCGCGCTGTCCTCCATGCTGGCGGGCCTCTGCTACGCCGAGTTCGGCGCCCGCGTGCCCAAGACGGGTTCGGCGTACCTCTACAGCTACGTGACCGTCGGCGAGATCTGGGCCTTCATCACCGGGTGGAACCTCATCCTCTCCTACGTGATCGGTGAGTGTAATCGAGTTTTCAGGTGTTTTTTTTTTCCCCCTGTACATATTACAATAAATCCTTGTTGTGTTCCTTGGCAGCCGGTGAGGAATGAGAGAAGGGGCGTGGAAGGCGGCTCGTTTTTTTCCTGCCATCACGTCGTTGACTTTATTATCTCTGTCCTGTAGGTACGGCCAGCGTGGCGAGGGCGTGGAGCTCCACGTTCGACAACCTGGTGGAGCAGAAGATCTCCGGCTTCTTTAAAGCGTCCATGGAAATGAAGGTGCCGGGGAAAGTCCTGGCGGAGTACCCGGACCTGTTCGCCCTCATCCTGGTCCTGCTGCTCACCGGTGAGTCTGGAGGGGGGGGGGGGTAGGGAGGGTAACACCAGATCGGGGCTGTTCAATCATCTGCCGCGGAGGAGCCGAAAGTACGCAGGTGTTCATTCCGACCAAAGACGACAGCAGGAATGAAAACCATGCGTGCTCTCGGCCCTCCGCGGCACATGATTGATGAGGGTTTGGTTACTGGCCCAACTGGCTGGAAAATGAAAAATGCAACCTGAATCAGACCGATGGCACGCTAACCAACCAGGTATGCTGTTTCATTCCACACCGTGTGGCAAAGTATGCAGGTCGCTGATAAGATTTGTTGATGGGTGTTGTTGACTGATGGTATGTTGGCAGCAACTTGGTAACAACACACCCACCCACCAAACGAGAACATGCAATGTGAAGAAATAAGTGTCTCCCCATCCCCCTCCATCCCTCTGTCTCATCACTCCTTATTTCTATGTTTTCTTTCTCTTCTTCCTCCCGCCCTCAGGACTTCTGGCGTTTGGTGTAAGTGAGTCGGCGTTGGTGAATAAGATCTTCACGGGCATCAATCTGGTCGTGTTGGGCTTCGTTATCATCTCCGGTTTTGTGAAGGGAGACACGGCCAACTGGAACCTCACAGAGCAGGACTACATCGGTTTCCGCAACCAGACCAACGGCACCGGGACTATAAAGTCAGTATTTATAAGTTACTGATAGAACTTGTACTTTTACCAGCTTGTCTCGTGTGTGTGTGTGTGTGTGTGTGTGTGTGTGTGTGTGTTGATTGTACTGTAATTATAGCCGACTCACGAAAACGTGTCCCTCTCTTCCCCCGCCGCCCAGCATTGAGAAGGAATTCGGCGTAGGTGGTTTCGCTCCATTTGGTCTGAGTGGGATCCTGTCCGGCGCTGCCACCTGCTTCTACGCCTTCGTGGGCTTTGACTGCATCGCTACAACAAGTGAGTGGGTTTCACATTAATTTAGATCGCTTTTTAAAAATTTTTTTAATTTGGGTGAATGGATGCACATAGATTACATTGTCAATATCTCGATGGATGGGTTTCACGATGGGGCCCGAGCCAGAAGTTGTGCGGGTTCTTGGAGGTTGATCTCTGCAGACTCGACGTGTGCACTGGGGATGCTTACTCGGAGGTTTGTTCAAAACCTTTTGCTTAGGTGCCCCCACCCCCCATCAGCAGAAAGTCAGGCTATGGACTTTTCTCCCTTTTATGTCTTTTTGCTGAGACATTGGCTTTAAAAAAGGTGCATCTTAAATCAGCACAAAATTTTGCGACCATGCCCTTGGAGAAAATCATAATAAACTATACTTTACAAAATCTTAGTGGGTATTCTGCTTTTTTTTCCCTTTAGAAAAAATGATTCCAGTGATTTCTTACGTCAAAAATAACTTTTTTTTATCGTGAGATGAGTTGATGACGACTCTTTTCAACTCAACTCGCTGACGAGCCACTCCAGCTGCAGTAATCATTGCATTGAAGCGTTTCACAAGCACAAGTTGTGTCCATGTCTGCACCACACATCAAATTTGATCTTGTGCACTCTTGCGTCCTGATGGTCACATGCTGATGGTACCGATAATGTTTTGGATAGCGCACAACCCCCGTGGAAACTGTCCTTGGTTATGCGTCAGTGCATAGATAGATAGATAGATAGATGGGTACTTGGGCAGCGGGAGACCGAGACCTGAGAGATTCCCATAACCTCCCATCACACACCCTCTCCGGCTTATGTAGCGCCTGCTGCCAGGATGGAAAGGCCACGTGATACAGGAGGGACGTCAAACTAGGTGATCTGGCCCTGGAAATCATTGTTCAAAAGACCGCACACCTCAGTGATTCATCCGTTAAACTCGCCACATTTAGACGATTTCTTGGCATCCTCTTTGCGCCCTGGCAGCGCTCGTATCTGTTTTTGATGATCGCTAAAAGCTTCGTTCAACTCTCTGAACTCCACCGACTAATCCTCTTTGTTTAACCCGTTGTCCCCAGGCGAGGAAGCCAAGAACCCCATGCGCTCCATACCTGTAGGCATCGTGGCCTCGCTGCTGATTTGCTTCTTTGCTTACTTTGGCGTGTCTGCGGCTCTGACCCTGATGATGCCTTACTACCAGCTGAACAGCCAGAGTCCTCTGCCTGAGGCCTTCAGCTATGTGGGCTGGGCCCCTGCCAGATACATCGTGGCCGTGGGCTCTCTCTGCGCCCTCTCCACCAGGTTAGTTAAGGAGTGTGATGTGTATTCATGTGTTTTATTTAATGGTTGAATGTCTCTCCAATGCTTTTAGAAGAGGCGAACAAGAGCATTGGATGAGCTTCTTTTGCTTTACGCTTAGAGAACCACGTTTGCCTCTTCTTGTGGTCGTGATTTCCCAAAAGCTTTTATAAATGAAGTCATCTTTGCTCCATTGGCTCACAGCCTTGCTGCCAAGATGCCTTTTGGAAAGCCAGACCTGCCATGCTACCTTCTGTTCAGTCTGAATCAGTACAGATAATCGTACTGGGTATCTGCTCTGCAGGGGGAGGAGAGATGATTGTCCCAAAAGACCTGCAATACAAACTGACATTCATTTCCTAGTTGGGATTTTCCTCCCTCGCCACGTTCCCTCACATACTGGACAGCACAGGGCCTGACGCTAACTCTGGTTGCCAAAATGGACAATATGGTAGCCATGTTTTTAAATGGCCTATATCTGGTGCAATCTTATGTCACTATACCACACATTTTAATAATGAAACGATGAGATAAAGAATGTTTAAAACATTTATTACATAAACACTTTTCTCTTAAGACTTTACTTTACAATTGAAACTGGAAGAGTTTTAACTTAGGCAGGTTGCATACGAACGTAGTGTTAGTGCCGTAACCGGAGGCAACAAAATAAAATGTTGACTTATTGAAATGAAAAATAATGAAGTTGTTTGCTAAAGGTGGCAACCAGAGGCCAAGGAAAACAGTGCATCCGTTACTGTCGAGCCCTGCAGCCTTACTAATGTGCGAGTATCATGCTAACTGTTTATTTGTTCTCTCTCTTCAGTCTCCTGGGCTCCATGTTCCCCATGCCCCGGGTGATCTACGCCATGGCGGAGGACGGGCTGCTGTTCCGAGCTCTGTCCAGGATGAACGAACGCACCAGGACCCCTCTCCTGGCCACCATCGTCTCTGGCATCGTTGCAGGTAGGCTCCCGTCTCCTGTCTTTCCGGTGCAACCTTCTTTCAGTCTGTCTGTCTGTCCTGTGTCTGCCAGTATCAGCCTCATCTTGTTTGTTCATTGGCTAGGGCAGGCTGCCCTTGCTATGTCTATCTGTCTACCTGTCTGTCTGCATGTCTGCTATTTTAGTTTGCCAGGGTCGTAGCCCTGTCTCCTGCGCTCAGCTGATCTAGCTGGCTGCCTGCTCAGGATCAATAACACTTTACTCTTACAGCAGTCTAGGAAAAGGTTATTCCTGAGAGTTCAGGCTACATTTTCAGTCAAAGCAGTACAATCTATAAAGTACTATACAAGTACAGCAATTCCTCGTGATGTTTCTGTTCTTATTGTTGTCCTTGGTCTCCTCCATACAGCCCTGATGGCCTTCCTGTTTGACCTGGCAGCCCTGGTGGACCTCATGTCCATTGGAACCCTGTTGGCCTACTCCTTAGTGGCCATCTGTGTTCTCATCCTTCGGTAAGCACCTTACTCTCGTAGCCATGGACTAGGGCTGCACAATTAATCGTTAATTTTAAAAGGATTATCAACAGCCTGGATAAGAGATACATGATCCGCTCCCGCAGTCATTTTCCCCCAGAGTTGCGCTGCCTTCACTTTAGTCCACATTTCGGCGAGAAATTGAGCTAGAACTGAAACAAGTGGCACACTGTGTAGAACGACGGGTCATACCTGAGCCCAACAGTTCACTACGTTGATTTGACACTGGAAAGCAGATGCTGTCCCGCGGTCACACCGGGGATAATCCTCAAGGATTGAGAGACTCACTGTCCACCTGAGTTTGTCTCACTACACAGCCGTTGTTGGCTTCATTGGGTTGTTGATACAGAATATATGCAGTTGGCAACATACAACATTTATTCAATTGTAATTCTATTAATCGAAATTATAATCACAATTAATCGGCAATTCTACGTTTTTGTGATAATTGTGCAGCACTCCCATGGACTCTACTGACAAGTCCCCCAAATGTTTTGAAGCTGCATTTGTTTGCTAAATCTGTGCATGTGTGTCAATGCATGAAGCAATTAATGGCACAAAGGATCGTTGCATCAGATCCTGTGTATCAGCAGCACAGGCACAAGAGCCAATTGTTGCACAGGAGCTCTACTGTCTTGCTCTCAAGCGGCTGTGATCCTTAGATGGCATTGGACTTGATTTTAAATTCAACACTTTGCATGTTTGTCATGCAGGAGTGTGTGAATAAGTGTCATGACGATCTGAAGTGTGTGTGTGAAATTCCGGCTGAGCAATAAGACGAGATGATGAATCGTATTTACATCTTTCTAGCCGCAGGAGCAAACTTGAGTTGAGCTAGTTAAATCCGTGTAAAGGAAAAGTCTGCATAGCTCAACCTCTCCCCCCCCCCTTCCCTCCACAGGTACCAGCCTGGCAGCCTCAATTCGCCCAGCCAGACGGAGAAGCTGGTGGAGCTGGTGGGAGGGGAGAAGGTGGCCGTCACCGGCGGCGACAGCGGCGACGAGTACGACACGGAGATGGACCGGCCTCTCCAGGAGGCCTTCACCCCCAAGCTGCTCTTCTGCCCCAGTGGAACGACGCCGACCAAAACCTCCGGGAACATCGTCTACATCACGACAGCTGTCATTTGTAAGTTGGGAGATGAGGAAGTGTCGTGGCCTCGACTATCTCATGTCTCTGAATGGGGAAACTCTCCAAAACAAACACATACGTGGATCTCAGAGACGCTGACTTTGACTAACGCAAAACTTCCTGTGTCCTGTGCAGCGGTTTTCATCACTGTGCTGTGCGGCGTCTTGGCCAATTGCCTCCCCGCGCTGCTGGAGGCGAACCCGGGCGTGGTGACGGTGTGCGTCATCTTGAGTCTGCTCTGTGGCGTCTGCGTCGTCGTCATCTGGAGACAACCTGAGAGCAAAGAGGCCCTCACCTTCAAGGTAACCGATGACCTCACCAAACCAACAAGTGTTTCCTGTCTTTTTCTGGGTTTTAGAATAAGTTCTCTGTTGAAGTATTAGTACCCGGCTGTGGTACTGATGCCGACTGTGAGTCCGTCCGTCTTGCATCACCTTTGTCACATGTCTTTCTCTTTTTTTGTTGAAGTGATGTTGACTCTTAACAAGTCACTCCTCTGTCTCTGTCTCCAGGTTCCTCTGCTGCCCTGGCTGCCCCTGTTCAGTGTGTTTGTGAACATCTACCTCATGATGCAACTGGACTGGACTACATGGTGCCGCTTCGCTGTCTGGATGGCTGGCGGTACGACACAAACACACTTTTTTAATAACCGTTTTTTTTTTGGTACATTGCTAATGCTACACATTAGAGGTCTGCATCGAGCAAGAAATGAAGCCCAAGCCGGAACCCGATCCGACCCGATGTCCTAGAACCCAGAAATAGGCCGGACGGTCGGGTTGCAGACCTCTACTACACATCCCAGCGTAACTCTGTTCTGTAACTTTTTTTCCTTGCCTCTCTCTCTCCTCTCCAGGTTTTGCCATCTACTTCTTCTATGGTATCTGGCACAGCAGCGCCAGCAGCTCCTCACGCAAATATGAGCCGGCGCTGCAGAGCAAGAGCCCCATTTACACGGGGGCTCCCGACGACAGCGACGTGGAAGGGGGGCAGCAGCCCCTGATGCGGACCCACGGACCCGGGGATGTTCCAGACCGTCTGGATTCATTGTAGTAGACCTGTAGAAACTGGCAGCCTGGAACACTCCCCTAGGTTGAAAGGGAGACGAGGCTAGAAAACACCACACATCTTACCTCTGATTGGAGGCTGATTAACTTGATGGCTAGACACTGTGACAGGTGGTTCTGGCCCGTGTGTCTGTTTAATCTGTCTATTTGTATTCAGCCTTAGCCCTAGCGTCTGGAGATATTTACCTGCCTATAACAAATGCTTTGACTGGACCCGACTAACACTGAGTACTGTGATACTCCTTGATGATTTTCCGTTGTCTGAACAGGTCACTAACGTCAGTACAGAAATGTTATTTATTAGTGGTTTTGTCCTTTGCCTCCTCTCTGTTGTTACTGCGCTGTGTGGGTGGAGCGACACCACCATCTGGCTACTAGCAGTGAATGTGGACTAATAGGTTGCTAGCGTAGCTTGAGCCAGTAGGTTTACCCATGTCAAGACGCTGGATCAATGAGCGCGACATCAAACTGTGTGAAGAAATGTGACGTTAGAGGCGGGAGCTGCTAACCCCCCCCCCAAAAAAAGAAAAGAAAATCAAGTACCTACTATGAATCGCTACAGAGTTAGCATGTCTAGCTTATTGATCCTGGTTCACGGTTATACCAGCCTGTCTGTCAGTTTGTGTCGTTTGTGTGTGTGTGTATGTGTGTGTACACAGGGTAGCATTGTGGCTGTGAGGTTTACAATCTTAGTCAGAGCCCCAGTGCGCGTAGGTCAACAGCACATGGTAGATGTTTATGTAATGAAAGCCGTGTTTTGTGTCTCAGCCTGAAGTACATGCTTTTCCCAGAGCACAGTCATACAGAAATGTGTATGTCTGTTTGTAGCTACTGTAACTTGAAGTAATGTAATGGCACCTAAAGTATGAAATGCTGAAAGGCCAATCAAGAGATGAATGAATACATATTGTCAGTATGGATAACGGTAACCTATTTTTTTTATTTTTATTTACTATCAACATAGTATAGCATTAGTTTCCCCCTTTTGTCATGAATTACCCATGGTAGGTTTTTGTTGGATATAGACGGGGTGAAGTAGTATTTGCAAGTATTCTCTTGCATTTCTTTTAACCTAGCGCCAGAAAGGATGGGTACAGTTGTTGGTCACAGAAGACATTTACGTTAAAATAGTCCTTCACTGTTGTCAACTCTTCAGGAATTCATGCATTTTGTTTGCATGGAGTTTATCCAGTGGGGTTTTGAAAGTTCTTCATAAACCCAAGTGTTGTAGAACGTCTCAACCCAGAGGAACCAGTAATCCCTCAGTTGAAGTTTAAAAGTATGTTTTAGTATCTGGTATTGTATTATCCTACGAGGTAAACCCCATCCAGCTGGCATTCCCAGCAGGTTAAAACATGCCACAAAATACCCAAATACTCGTTTACCCACGTCTGGTTGGATAGAAGCTTTAGCCAAAGAATAGACGTATCAGCGTGGATGTTGAAACATCCCATGTAGTTCATTTGATACTTTCTGATGTACACAGATACTATACATGGCTATACCCAGATACTTCACATGGCTGTACCCAGATACCTTTGCAGATTTGACAGTTATTTATATATACATATACATAGAAAGCTCTTGGGTGTTTTCATTTTGCCCTCTGATGGGTCAAGTGAGCTTGTGCTTTAGTCAGTCAGTCTTTCTTTTTCCTTTCCTTGTGTCTTTTACCTCACTTGCAAAATAAAGCAGTGAATGAAACATGAGAAGGAATAAGGCATTTTAAAAAATCAGTTTGAACACAACTGATGTGTTTCTAATTGACATCTATCCAACTCTGTCAGATCCACACTTGTGTCTTGGAGCTGGGAGCCGGGGGCCTGTGGTTCAGTCGCCACTACTATAGCTTCAACTTGTTTTTCTTGTGATCGACCTTGTTTTTTGACAAAGGGTTTTGTTTAGTTTCCATTGAAACTCGTCCTTGGCAGCTTTTGTCTGTTGAGCTCTCATCACTTTTTCTTTTTTTAAATTTCCATTTATTCTTTCATGTAGTCATTTATTCCGTTAGAACTGTTAATATTTACATGTATGTAGTGTTGTTTGAAAAGTTTTTCTTTTGTTCTGCCTTTTTATATCAATTCTCAACCAATTAATATGCTGTTTAGATGTTGAACTTTATTAATGTATTTTAATCGTTATATGTACAGTTTGTAGATCGCTAATGATTTTTGGTCCTCTGTTCTTGCTTCTATGATTTTGTGTTTTTTTTAATATTTCTTGCATCACCAAATGATTTTTCCTGGTTTGTTGTGATCCTGTCTGACCAATTGAACGAATTGGGGAAACGCAGCTTTCCATAACAAAGAATGACCACTGAAAGATGGTCTCTAAATTCTGTACATTTTTAACCCAAATCTCACTGGAGTCCATAGGATAATTTGTTAATAGCTTTTTTTTTTTTCTTTAATTGTAGTACGCTGCTTTACTGTAGATTGTACAGTATTTGTGTATAACTATCTTTATTTGTATAATTCTGTAAATTATACAAATCTTGCTACTTTGAAGTGTAACCTGAAATATCATTTGGAAAAAAAATTATACTTCATTTGGCAATCGATTTTGCTGAAATCTAAATTGGAAACCATCGTCCCCTCCTTGCTACCCATGCTTGTAGATATGAGAAAATTGCCAAGGTGTAAGCAATATTGAAGAATTTCCATCAAATAAATTTGATGTAATTGTGATTTTTGCTTGTTACATGATGTCAGACTTTGACGTATTTCCTAAAACGTATTGGAAGTGGGTGGGGAACTTGAATGTGCACAAGACTGGTATGGGTAGGTTTGGATTCAGCCGGTGTTTCTAGAAGATGTGAGTCAGACTTGATCTCACAGAAACTGGTGCCTAAAGAGCCATCCCTCTGCCTCAGAAAGACACTGGGGCTGGTAAAACTAGATGGACTTGAGTCAAGTTAATCTTAAATTATTTCAAGTATTTATTGAGCTACTCTCCTGAACATGGTATTTATTGAGCTACTCTCCTGAACATTGGATCAAATGTAATCCTACAATAGGATTTTGTAATTGAGATGTCTGACTAAACCATCCGTGGCCCTGAAACTCACCCTCTCTGTATTCAAACCTATTGGTGAGCTGGGCTCAATTAATCAACCACAGAGGAGTATTTGAATGGATGTGTGACTTGACTCTGACTCATGTCTGACGGAGCTCTTTATACCCAGCCCTTGTGCCTTTTGAAAACCAACACTATCCTCTCCCCTCTCAATCCTGTCTCATTAACAGCGGTAAACTATTTTTGTCTCTTTCTGTTTTATATCCTGTAAATATGGCTGTCATCTACAAAACAAGCTGTATTTTCAATGTGGGTTTTTTTTTTTTAATAAAACTGATTCATGCTTATTACAGATTCAAATCCTTTGTGTTTGAAATTCTTCCTGTTTGGTGGTAGACTACAGAATGTGTCATCTTGATGCCAGAGGCTGTTTACGCCTCTCTGACCAGTTTCACTGGTGACTCACTTTAACCACCTTTAATAGTGTTGAAGTTGCATAATAACTATCTATGGGCTACCTTACAGTTTGACTTTTCTCCTGCCAAAAGGAGTGCCTCAGAATTTAATTTATTATTGCTGAAAGGCAAATTAAATATTTTCACAAGCAATTTTAAAACTATGTCCTCCTGTGTGTGTTGATGATCAACACAGTGATGTCACAGAGGAGCCACAGATACATGCAGCTCTGCTCATACTGTAGTACTGCTGCTGTTACTTCTTCTATTACTACTGTTACTACTTCTGCTTTTACTACTTCTGCTAGTACTCCTTAACACATCTTTCTGATTGTCACACTGCATTTCGTTGTCTCAGTACTTGTACTCTGTGCAATGACGATAAAGTTGAATGTAATCTAATTTTTTCTACATTTTCAACCTGAAAATGTAACCTTTTCTAGTTCGTACTTTCTGTGTATTTGCATTCCGTCTCTGCCGTTTAGAGCATTATTTGTTCTACTGAAGCATGTTCATTAGCTTACTTCTCTACTCCTTACACAGAGGCTGCTCTCTAGTGGTTGCATGTAACATTGCAGCAGTCTTTCTTAATACAAATGCAGTCAGTTATTGAATAGCAGGTAACCATCTATGAACAAAATATTTGTTTTATGGTACAGAGAGCAGCGTACTACCAGCCTTTGCACAATGCAAAACTTTATTAATTTTCCAAGCATTTATTATTAATGACACTTGTGCTATGATTATCCCAGAGTCACAACAATTGCAAACAGTCAACTTTGCCAGGATGTTCGGTTCCAAATGAATAAAATTTGTTATTTACAGTTTGTGTAATTTTCATTTCATTTCAGTACATTTCCAGTAATATTGCAGTTTATATGGTAGTATTTACTGGATAAACACACAGTATCATCTATAAATGGACACTAGACATCACTGTGTGTGCTTAGGCTTCTTTCCTCCAAAGGCACTCACAAGAGACACATCCACAGCACAACTTCGATCAGATTTACTGGGAATTCATTCATCTTAAAAAAACACTGCAAATTCAGCATTCTTTCCATCTATTCTTAACTTAACCTAGTAATTTTGGAAGGTAGATGTGAACTATTCCAAATTCTAGTAGTATAAACTTCACCAAATAAACTGGAAATCTGCGATCCAAATAATTATCATTTCTTCATTTTCCATGTTTCATGTGCATTTTCCACAGTGCTAGAGATACATTTCCATATCTTTAAGTTACAAACTGGACATTTCATTCATTCTGCCCCTTCAGCGATGAACTTTTAAGATATTCAGTGGAATGACTATTTACAACATTATATCAAAAATACAAATATTTTTCTTTCTTTGGAAAAATTGAAGTCAAATGTCTACATGCATTATAAGTAGGGACATGGTTGAATCAATAAGTGGATAGTAGGCATCGGTGTGAGGAGAGATTATGACCTTAAGGTGTCATGTAACATTTAAGACCAGGGTCCATATCTAAACACGTAGCATAGGGTCATTTTCCAGAAGGCTTTAAGAATATGCCTTGGTGGTTCTCACCAGCAACGGTAAACCAACACAGAACAGCAAACCTTAACTGGGTACTTACTAAGATCTATCCATAATGGCTATCAATAAGTAGCTACAGTAGCTTTCCCTTACCATGAATGTACAGTTAGTTATAACAATCAACAATGCAGCGAACACATTTGAAAACATGAATGTAATATGGAGCATTTTCACAGTGCACACTCCTTCTCAACCCGTCAAAGAAGCAAACATGAGAAAGTCCGTATCTCCAGCTTTGGTTCAGTTTGTGATCATGATTCACACTTGTTATTCTCTCCTCTGTGGTCTTCCAAGGGCCCTCATCTATCAAGCCACTTGGATTTGTAGCGGTGATCACCGGCCACTGATGATGTACCGTGGCTTGGCCATCTCATTAATCTCACTTCCTGGATATATACAAGTGATAGGGATACAGCAGGCTCTGAAACATTATGCTCGCAATGGCAGCAGCGCGGCTCCACCGAATCGGATTTCAGTTAAATCATGTTGAATTTGATAATAGCTTCATTTGACCGCTGTTCGTTGGCCCGGTACTTGAGCATGGATCTTAATACACTACATCGACAGCATCAATTAGGAACAACATCAATGGCCACTGGAGTATAACTGTACAGGTCTGAAAAGGCCGGACAGAGTAAAGCAGAAGTGATGCTAACAGAGACGATCGTGGGGGAAGTCAGTGTTGAGTAGATTAGCGTTCGCTCCCAAATACATTCTTAGGGGTTTTAGCATGAGGGGCTAAGACAGTCAGTCACACACACACACACACACACACACACACACACACACACACACACAGCAGAACAGTGAGGGAGAGGGTTGGGCATAAGGGCCTTCGTTCCTTAACTTCCTCTGGCTAACCACGCCTTGTGCTTCTGCCCCTGGGGGGGGTCTAGAAAGTGCCCTACATCTAGACAGTGTTATAAACAGGCACCCAAAACTCTCAGGTTGTTTTTATAGCAAAGTCTTATATATATATATATAGGGCTAAAGACGTTCAACTCCAGTCGTTAGCTCAACGTAGCTAGGCAGGCTAACAATGTACATCTGAGAGGACTGGGGTCTGAGTGCAGCCTCGGCATCATAAGAAAGCCTGCATTCCCCTCGCTGTCCCCCCCCGCTTAGCCACAGGCCCTGCAAGCCCGGCAGAATTCAGCAGAAGCATCGCCGGTCTCCCTTGGTGACCTCCTCGGAGGAATGGACGGTGTTGGGGACGAGGCCGCTCTTGACGCCCTCCCAGCCCTCCTGGACCTTGATGTCGCCGCTCCGCACCAGCTCGAAGATGTCCCGGGTCAGATCCACAAACGCCTGAGGACGAATCGGAAACAGATCAGAAACCGATTTAAGATGATTTCAAGTCGCATTACCCTGGGATGTTTCAAAGTGGACTTAAAAGGAAAACTCCACCCGTATACTGTTATATATATATACCTTATATTAACAATGTATTCCAGGAGTTATATTGTAATATAATGTTTGTTTGTTTTTTACTTTCCCTCAATCGGCCTTGTCTTCTTCTACAGTTAGTGATTTCCTACATTTCCCAGAATGCCTTGTGACAAACCAAGCCATCAAACCCCAAAGTTTACATTCATTCATTCATTTTCAATCGGCCTCGTCTTCTTCTACAGTTAGTGATTTCCAACATTTCCCAGAATGCCTTGTGACAAACCAAGCCCCGAAGTTTACATTCATTCATTCATTTTCTTTACCCACTTATTCCTACTCATAGGGGGCTGGAGCCTATCCCAGCATGCATTGGGCAGGGCACTTAGACAGACAAGTCAATTCAGACAGAAAGGACACAGAAAGGACCAGGGCTGGGAATCGAAACCATGACCCTCTTGCTGTGAGGTGACAGTGCCAGCCAACGTGCCGTGACGTGTGTGTGTGTGTGTGTGTGTGTGTGTGTGGGAACCTTCCTCTTTTACAGTGACTGCTTTAAGAGAGATTACATCACCTTCTCCACGTTGATAGCGTCTCGTGCCGACGTCTCCACGTAGCACATCCCGTAGGCCCCGGCCAGCTTCTCGGCCTCCTGCTGGGTCACCTGGCGCTGCGCCTCCAGGTCACACTTGTGACCGACCAATAGGAAGACGATGCTGTGCGGCTGGACGTGGCTCTGGGCCTCCTCCAGCCAATCGTGGACGTTCTGGAACGAGCGGCGGTTGGTGATGTCAAAGAGCAAGAGCCCGCCCACTGAGTTGCGGTAGTAGGCCCTCGTGATAGACCTGAATGGAGGGGAGGATGGGAGGGGCGGAGAGAGGGAAACAAGAAGAGGTAGATTAGTGGGAGGGAAGGAAAAGGCTGCTAGTTGGAGGATAGGAGTTAGATGGAGGATGGAGAGAGAGAAGGACAGGAAGGAGAGAAGGAAGGAAGAGTCAGAGTAAAGAAAGGACACTTAAAGGGGCAATAAGTACGCTTTGTACTGCCCATTGTACAAAATGACTTTAATATATTAGCAGGGGTTTAATAGGATTGTTGATAAGTACCAAGACGTTTCAGCTATGTAGGGTAATAACACTAAAAAAAGCAAATGACAAAGCAGTATTATGCCTCGCGATATATTACCTATCTGGGTCTCTGCTCTAACCTATGGTGTGAGAATGAGACTTTATTGTTTGTGTCAATTACAGGAGAGGAGAGGAGAGGAGAGGAGAGGAGAGAAGAGGAGAGGAGAGAGGAGAGGAGAGGAGAGGAGAGGAGAGGAACATGACAGTTCATAACCAGACATTCAGCCTCTCGTCCCCGACAGAACAAACACTGATGAAAGCAGTCACGTCGTTCCTGAGAGAATAGTAAACATATCCCACTCTGGCGTGCCGACACAATCCTCCTGAACATGATCACATAGGGTCTGTGACGAAATTCAATAAAACATGTGTGTGAAAAACATGTGTGTGATGTATGCAGCATAGAGAGAGAGAGAGGGGAGAGGGGGGAGAGAGAGACAGAGTCAGAATAGAGATTGAGAGAGCAGGGGAGAGAAGAGCCAGCAACCATTGACTGAATCATTAAACATGGCCGTGCAACGTATGATCAAACCTTAAAACCAAAGAAACAATCAGTCAATGAAACGCTCTCTCTCTTTACCTGAACCTCTCCTGTCCTGCGGTGTCCCAGATTTGGAGTTTGATCCTTTTCCCCGGCTCAATCTCCACCAGGCGGGAGAAGAAGTCCACCCCCACGGTTGGGTCAGACACCTGGGCAAACCGGCCCTCGGTGAACCTCCGGATCAGACATGACTTGCCAACAGTGGAGTCTCCGATGACGATCAGACGAAACTGGTAAAGCCATATCGTCTCCATGTCTCGACCAGTCTGTGTCAAAATAAAATCACAGTCACCTGACGTCACTCTCATCCGTCTCAACAGAAAATGAAAATGGACTGTTTTAGTCCATTCTTACACCCAATTGTTTTAAAGTGAAAGTGATAACTTGCATGAATTGTGACTGGATACTGTTCAAAAGTTTGTTGTATTAAAATGATTTTTGCTCATAAATTGCGAGAAGTGAATAAGAAAAGAACAATAAAAAACAATCATAATGTGGAAAAACATCTTCACTATTAATGTGAATTTGTACGTTTTTCACAAGTGAAATTGAACAAAACACAGGTTTCTATCAACTCGTGAAAAAGGGCAACAAAAAAATCAATGAAGGGAACAACAGCAGGGGTGGCCTGTACTCCAAAATGACAACCTCCTCTTAAGAAAGGGAGGCCACGGTTAAATTGAAATGGTTTCACATGAGGATTGAATGTGGGTGTGTATTTAATCCACATACTGCGTAATCGGATAGGGCTGCTACCAGGAGGTGACAATAATAACAACAATAATAATGGATTATCTCAGTACCGTCCGTGTGATTTACAGATGGATTATCTGATTTCGGAGGAGGGAGGGTCAGGCCACTCCTCTCCAACTCAATAAACATTGGCGTAGTCGGCCCCCATGTGGATACTGGACTCGTTGTTATACAGCAAAACGACCCAACGAGGCCCGACAAGCTCTTTGAAGCTAACGGAAAACACGCCCAGTGAAAACACAGCTGTAAAGAGGTGTTATTATCGCTCGGTGCCGTTAATACCACACATGTCCAGTGCGTCCTAATAAACAAGTGATTCGTACAGTAAAAGAAATACAGCAAACTTCGTTAAATAATGAGAAAATTGTGTGCATCCTTGCAGGCCTCGCCCACACTCAATGCCGGTGTGAGAATTTATCTACGATTAACACTCAGGATGTAAAACAATCATGAATTGACGACCTACCTGGAGTGTACGCGCTCAGTGACTGGAAAAAGCAAACCCCATGATGATAATTGTCTCTTCTAAAGTGTGGGTTGTGTTGTTGCTCACAGAGACAACCCGACAATAACAGGCCTCGTCCTAATACTCTTCAACTCTTTAATCTGTTTCTATGAACCGAGCAGGAGACCAGACGCCCGCCGAGCTCGAGCGGCTGTCGGTTAATTTTAACAGGAGTGTTTGATATTTGCGCGAGGACCCGCTGATGAAATGGCAGCAGCAGGACACAACAGCAGCATCACACATCTCCTGACTCGGCTACCCTCATCAGTACCGTTACCGTAAACACCCGCATAGCCGCGCGAGATTGTTTCTGCGATTATGCTGCATTAGAATGCTGTCGGAAATCCCGAAGTTATAAAGTGAACGCACTTAAACCTCCACCCAATAAAGTGGTAAATAGGTCTAGGAAAATCGGGATTATCTATGATACCATAGACTCTGTGATTGGAGTCGAGTCAGCTATTAATGGTCAAATTGATTCATTTTATTGTGTGTTATTGTTTGGTATTCTGTGTAAATAATTAGTATTGCTGTATGTTTTTGTGCATTTTAGCTTAGCTTTTTGTGTATTTTTTAGATTTTAGAGTAAATTCATTAAAATATATACATGTCCGGTATGCATTTGCTCTTCACCCTGCTGCTGCACAAAGTAGGCCTAGCTCTGCAAGTCTGAAGAAAGAAGAGTTTACCAAGAGCTCTCGAACGCAGCACGATTCAATTGCAACTCCGTGGATTTGCGCACCAGAGGGAGAGCCGGGTTGGCAGGGTTGGTGGCGGTGTGGGCGGACAAAAGTTAACGAGCCCATGGGTTGATATGTGCTAATATGTAGGAGGACGGCAATGATTGCAGGCATCGTCAAAGCCTATTTCGCAAATGTCCTCGATCACTTGGAATACCTATCACCACTTTTCTCAGCGTGTTGGATGGAAGGAATAATAATAATAACGCCAGGTTTTCTATTTTTGGGATCTTTTGCTAGAAATAGGCTACCAAATCACAGGTGAGGACCATGTGAAAGAAGACTCTAATGAAAACTGTGTCTGTGGTACTCAATAGTGAGTTTATACTGACCTGATCAGACTTTATGACATTTTATTACCCCTCAGGCCTTGGTATCCCTGTGACTTCTGCAGGATCTGATAGTTTATAGTTGTGCTGTGATATTTCCATAGTTATTATAAGGTTGCTTTAGTTGTTTCTCGTAAGGGGAGGAAGTGTCACCAACTCCAACCATGCAGCAGGAGCATCTGTTCAAAGTCCTGGTCATCGGGGACTTGGGAGTCGGTAAAACGTCCATCATCAAGCGCTACGTCCATCACATCTTCTCCCAGCATTACCGCGCCACCATCGGGGTCGACTTCGCGCTGAAGGTCCTCCACTGGGACAACGACACTGTGATCCGGCTACAGCTGTGGGACATCGCTGGTTCGTCTAACTTATGATGATCTTATTCACAGACTCATCATATAGGCTACTACTGCTGCTGTAAGGCTGCAGCTGGTTGTTTTGGTGTATATCAGGGTTTTCTTTCTGTGTGGGTGTTTATGTCATTAGGGATCAATAGAAACAAAAAAAGCTATTGTTTAAACTACCATTTGCACAGTTGAGACAAACGTTGAGCTTCAGGAAATAAGCCTATAATAAAAAGTTTTGGGGACATTTTAATAATAGTACTATGTCCCAAAATCCAATTATCGTAAACATAAAGTAGCAGCTTGTTTGACCATGATGTTTAGTAAGAGTCTCTCGCGTTCCAGTGCATGCCTGGGTCCTGCCTTGTCATTTGGTGCCTGGTAGAGGAATGTGGCTCTTGTGGCTGGCTGAGACTCAGCTGGTCCCATGCTTATAATATCAGTCACATGAGGATGGCTACTGTAGAATTGCCCGCCACGCCCCTATGGGTCAATATTATGCCCTGCTGTGAGCTAGTTTCACTTTTACCTCCTTCAAAGTGTACATACTGTAATCCATGTGTGTGTGTGTGTGTGTGTGTGTGTGTGTGTGTGTGTCTGATGGCCCATTCCTGTCCTGTCTGTCCACCCGTCCCAGGGCAGGAGCGGTTTGGCAACATGACTCGCGTCTATTACCGAGAGGCAGTGGGAGCGCTGGTGGTGTTTGACGTGACCAGAGCCTCCACGTTTGACGCCGTGCTGAAGTGGAAGGATGACCTGGATACCAAGGTCAGGTGATGGCTCTGAGGTCCAGGTCATTTTATCGGCTTGGATTCGAATCCCGGCGTCAGCCCACCTCTGGTCAATATGTCGAAAACAGACACATAAACTATGAGGCTCGTGTCATGTACTGAAACCCTTCTCACAACCTTTGTTCCATCTCATCTCTTTCATCACTCTCCACTGTTTGGTATCCAAAAAGCAGAAAAGGCATGAAAATTATCTCAAAGCTGCACAAGGTAACGTTGCATGTCGGTGGGTCCAAATGGCAGCGAGAGGTAACCGTTTGATCAGTTTGAACTTCAATACCCAGAAATCCTGTAACGTGATGTCAGTGAACTACACACAGCATGCTGATGGTTACCAACCTGTTTGGTTTGGTTTGTGCTGCATACTAAAGGCTGTTTAGGAGACAGTTCGCATTTCGCTCTTAAGTTTTGATTCGTCACTTCCTGTGGCCATACAAGTGTCCTGACACGGCACTAGAATTTCATTTGGGCAATAGGACGAATCTACGGGGTCTCAACTAGATGGGATGGGACGCAATAGCTGCTCCACTTTGTGATTCAAGCCGATAAGACAGGTGTATTTTCACATAGAAATCTTGCCTAGTGCAGCTTTAAGTCTAAATCTAAAAACGTATGCGATTTGAAACGTTTCTTTAATAGTACAACACACACAATCGTGGTCACACGCAACCCGAGCTCGCATCATCTCTATAACCGCTCTGCTTTCTCCCCTAAGGTGTCTCTGAACTACGGGAAGCCGGTCCCAGCCGTGCTGTTGGCCAACAAGTCAGACCAAGTGGCGGCCCAGCAGCCCAAACTCGACTCCTTCTGCAAGGAGAATGGCTTTGTTGGCTGGTTCAACACCTCGGCCAAGGTAGGAGAGGGGAGAGAGAGGCGGGACACGTAAATGACATAGTGCAGTTTATTGAAAGGAATGATATACAGGGAAAGAGCAGGTAATTCTCTATGCCAGTGTTTCTTAAAAATGGGTCAGAGGCCTTTTTCTGGTGGGTCCCCGAAATGAAAAGAGTGCTGGTATGTTGTATAAACAAACTCAGGTTAACTTTGTATTTGGTGGGCTAATACAACAGCAACCCACTGCTCAAGGAATGATGGTGAAAATTGCCGTATGATGGCATTTCAACAAAGACACTTCATATCCATCCATGGGAGGTTAGGACTCACGGTAGTAGTGGAATGTCTGCAGTCTGGTGTGAAATAGCCCCGGGGTTTTTCCTCTGACCCTCAGCCTCACCCACCATCTAATGAGTTACACACTAGGGTGCAAGTCAGAGAGAGTAGTTAGTGAACAAATAGGCTCACCCGGTCAAAGTGACTAGAGGAATTACTGGATCTTTTTCAGCAGGTTGTGCCATCCTGACTCCTCATCATTTTGCGGTGCAGAAGTGAAAAGGGAAATATAGTTAACTGTGGAGAACACCAGGGTTTTTGACACGTGGTCCTGTGCCATTCTTGCCTTGAGTGGAATTAAAGCTGAACTAGGCAACTTCACACGTCGGCACCATGGGGAAACTGAAAATGTGAACTTCAATACACAGAAATCATGAAACAGGCTCATGTTTACCCGGTCAGTAAACAAGCCAGCCTGTGATCATTTCAGACCTTTTTGTACTAAGCTGTGTACAAAGTGTAATATTCAGTCACCAGAGATTCATTTGAGCAAATAGGGAAAATCTACAGGGTCTCAGTTATCTGTGCCTTCCAGTACACTTTGTTCAAGGTATGCCTGTGTCTTAAAAGTATTGTATTTTGTATGTATTTTCTCCTTTCCCTTCCTCAGGAGAACACGAACATCGAGGAGGCGGCCCGATGCTTGGTAGAACACATCCTGGCCAACGAGGAGAGCACAGTGACGGACGCTGACCCCGGATCCCTGGTCCTCTCAGGGTACGGCAGCAACGCCAAGGATCACCTCAGCTGCAGGTCATGCGGGAAGTCCTGACCAATCAGAGACAACCAGGAGGTGAACAGTCGCAAGGCTAAAGTTGTCTATCTTTTCCCAGTCTTAGCCAACAACCAATTAGTGAAGACAATGTAAACTAGGACAGGTTCACCAACACTATCACTATCTTTCCCTATTTTTCCTTTAAGGCCATGAAAACAATAAGGTGAAAGTAAGGTTTTTAGATTTGTTGGGTCCGTAGGTTTCCGCTGTACTAGACCCCCATGGTATAGAAGGTGGGTAAATTATGAACTCCAACTGGCAGTAAGATGAACAACCACTGTAATGTAAGAAAGATATATATGACATCTGCTAACATTTGCAAAATCGCACGTTAAATAATCAAATTGATTGAACGGCACAGTAATGAAAAGTATGATAAAACTAATTTTAAAATGATTTTCCTTAATTTGTTTCAGATCTCATTTTGTGAGAGATTTGAATTAGCTTTTGCTCTTTATCATTTATTTAGACAGCAGCATCGTGTATCACAATAACTCAATATCACTATTCCACTGCTATATGATTGTACTGAAAGATAATAGATAAGATAATATTGAATTATTGCTCGGCCCTAGGTGTGACACATGCACAGACAAAGAAACAATCTGTTGTTTTGTAAAAATTGAATCAGCGGTGTCTGAGATGTTGCATGTGATGGACAAACAAATGAACGAACAAACAGGAGAGACTAATCCTTCTGCTGATATGTGAACTAGTTGAGGGTAAATAATTGTTTTCCTTCTTGCTTCATTCACACTAGGACTGTAATATGTTCAACGGTTGGGGAATAATTTGTACTTAAATCAATGTATGTAGGGTTTCATTCCAACATGCTATATATGAGAAATGGTACCTGATGTTCAGATGAACAAATCCTCAAAAGGTGGATAAGTCATTTTAATACCTGTAAGAGAAAATGACCTGACTGTTGGCTCCATCATCACTATGAGGTATTTTCCTCAACAGTTGAAAGCCCCTAGTGGAAACAGGGCCTGTACAGTGTTTCTCTGCACAGCAACAACCAAAATGATTCAGCCTGAAGTCTAGTTTCAAAGTCCATGTTTTCAAAATAGGTTTCTACTTTATTTCACTGGATTTCACTCTTTGATGTATATCAGCCTGATCTAGTAACATGACAGTAACTCCATTATTGTATGGACTGGATTGTATGCAAAACTGCAATAAAAATGTCTTTAAAATGTTTTTTAAAAATCCTGTCTTTCAGTCACCCTTTACCTTGATTTGGTCTATAGGAAACACCACACCACAGGGATAGTCATCCTGTAAGATATACCAATTACCCTTGAACAAAACGTGAATGGGACCAAGCCCCTATAGGAATATTATTTGATACCATAAAAACACCATAAAGCAGACTAAGGCCAGTATAAACTCACTATTGAGTATCACAGGCACACTATAAGTCCCTGTAGGAATATCACAGGAACATTACAGGTATATTATAGTGGGCTTTATTATGAAGCAGGGTGTTAGGTAAAACAAAACACGTTACCAGCCTGTATGCACGGATGGCCGCTGGTGTGAGTGTTACCCCCGGCTTTGCCTCGCTATGTGTCTACATTTCATTGGACGGCGGGCAATTAGGGAGAGTTTGAGCATCATACTGCCTCCATCCACTGAAGCGATGAAACAGCTGCTGCCTTGCCTTGAAACCCACGGCAGCCTTCTGCTTTAAGATGCCCTCCCCGGACCCAAGCAGCGGCCCAATCGCCCTCCTTTCTCAGTCACCTGATTCATGTACTGCCATTTTACACACAAGTTTGAGTGACAAAAATCGGAATTGGCTTATCGGCAACCCTGACACACAAAAAAAATAACGTTTTATGAGAAGATTAAAAGGACGCGTAGGATAAAAAAAAACCAAATAGAGCGCCAGAGTCCTATATGGATCAGCGAGGTCTCTGCAGTCGGATCCCTGCGTAGATTCAGGGGAAACTGGGTGAAGAAGGGAGAAGAAAAAAAAGGGGGACAATGCTATTAAATCGTGTTTGAAAATTAGTCTTCAAATCATAGTGAATGTCGCATAGAGGTGATAATCACCGGTAGTCTTTCGGTAATTGTCGTCGTTTCGGATTCAGCCCTCGTAGTAGCGCATCCCTCGGCGCCCCAGCCGGTATCTCACCCTCGGCAGGCTCTTTCAGGGATTCATTACATTACAGCCTACTGTACATTGTCTTATCATTAGACTGAGCTGGTGTTGGTGCGGGCCGCTTTGATATATATATAAATAAATATATATATATGCACTTAGAGATTTTTTTTTTCTTCTTCTTTTTTTTTTATCGCCATCACCGCGCGGGGTCATCCTGATGCCTTCGACTGAATAGTACATGGTTCCCTGGATGTGACCGTCTCCTATTTTATTTGGCTGCCGTATGAATTCTCCCATCGGATTCACGTCGGCGTACGTTCTCCTCTCCAGACGGGCGATTCGTTCAGAGGGCACCCTCCCTGCCGCTAAAGACATTTTGATTATTCCCGGTCCCCCCCGGATTCCGCCTGCCTCCTCTATAATATGTCGGGACAGTCTTTGACGGACCGGATCGCCGCCGCTCAGCACAGCATGACCGGGTCTGCTATCAGCAAAGCCGTCTGCAAGGCCACGACGCATGAAGTCAGCGGACCCAAGAAGAAACACCTTGACTGTAGGTGAAAGCACACACACACACACACACACACACACACACACACACACACACACACACACACACACACACACACACACACACACACACACACACACACACACACACACACACCATCACTGAGAAAGTGTAGCGTAGACATGCACCAGGCAGGCTACCAGCGACATCCTCACAAAGGATGTAGGTCGTAAGCAGGAATGCGTTTATCATCTGGGTTTTTTTTTCCACCGGGGCCCTGGTTTGGTTGTGGCTTCCTAATTGCCCATCATCATCATCATCATCTTCATCCCCCGGTAACATTCCCTCAGATTACAATATGATTTACGCAGCGAGGCTTTCATCTGGCCGTTATGGCAATCACTACCAGAGCTCCTAAAATGTAATATGCTTGTTTATGGGGGGGCCACAAATAGCCCGCTGTATCTGTGCATGTCATTCAGGGGAAATAGGCCACTCAGGTAGGCTAATCACATTGCAACCAGCAGCTTTACAGTGTAGGCCTATCCATTATTAACGCCACTACCAGCAGCAGCAGCAATACCCTCTGGAGAACACACTCCTGTACAGAATGTGCATTTTCCTCTGACAGCATCACCATTTTCATCTTTTTTTCCCCTCTTCTGTGTAGTGCTATTCTTAATTCATTAAACCACTCATTGACTTTGGGCTCATCTCCAGTGCATCGGCATCCTCTGTTGCGTTATTGTCGTTGTGAATGTGTCAGTACTACAGTGTCAGTTCGCAGCTGCTGAAGGACTACGGTGTGTTGAGTGCGGCTACTAAGGCTGCTGAAGTGCTACATGGGGTATTGGGCACAGCGGTGTTGGTGTCAATACAGGTTCGTTATCTCCACATTCTGCTAATTACCTGTGTGTGGAAACAAGAAAACTGCAGTAATTACGTAGGGAGAGAGAGAGAGAGAGAGAGAGAGTGTGGGTGTGTGTGTGTGAGAGAGAGAGAGAGAGGGGATTCTTGCCATGCAGATTTAACTAGTGATTATTAGGTTAGGTGGCTTTTCTAACTCACTATAATTACTTGACATGATCAATAGAGAGCAAAGGTAATCAATAGCGCTGCCAATCAGGAACGGAGACAGTCCACCAGTTGGAAAAGAGACAGACAGACAGACAGACAGACAGACCAAGAGCAAGATGGCTAATCAGGGAAGACAGTGGCTAAGTCAGTCTTCCACAAACAACTAGGCAGTCAGCCAGCTAGTCAGCCAGCCAGCCAGCCAGCCAGCCAGCCAGCAAGTTTGGCAGAGGATTAGTCAGTCATGTCCAGAGCAGAGGTGCCGCTGGGAATTCTGGGCTCCCTGACAAGATGTGCCACCGGGGGCCCCCACGCCACCCCACATACATCTAAATTACCGCTGTATCACCTCGCCCCGGTGCTATAGGCCCTCCTGAAAGTAGTCCCCCCCCCCCCCCCCCCCCTCCCCGCAAACTGGTGTCCCTGGTGGAAAAGACTGAACGTCAGAGATGGTTCAGAAACATGTTTGTGTGAGTATCCTTATCTTACAGTGGGAGAAAAAAAAGCCTTTTCATGGCCCCTGGATGATAAGGGGCGATTCATTTGATTCCACACAGATCTCTTCATCTTGAACAGCGACCGTCACTGGCAGGGCTGCTCGTATGCTTTTCTGCGGCGTGGCTATTCAGTGTCACTAAACCTGAAATTAACCGCCACCAGCGAGTCTTATGATACAGCAACATACTGGAGAAAGACTAGACATATTTACTAACTGGTGTTTACTTGGCGGGGCGGCTGCACCCTGAAGGTTAGGGAAGTGCGTTCGAGACCAGAAGGTCAGCGCTTCAAATCCCCGTACAGGCTGGGAATGTCTATAAGTGAATAAAAAACCCCAACCGCTCCGGTAGGGCTTCCCGCCGATCGGCCACGGTGCAAGACTGATAGTGTATAGCTCCCAGGTCTTAGTGTGCGAATGTAACCCTGTCCCTCTCTGCAACAACTACCCCCCACCCCCGCCCCCCCCCAGGCCACTGCTGGAAATAAGAACGTGCTCTTATTCCTGTTCCTTGGTTAAATAAGGGTTATAAACAGCGGCAGACACCTAGGCTGTCTTTTGAGGTAATGGGAATGAGCGTTACCGCCTTCAGCAGGAGCAGGATTGGCAAATGGGACAAAATCAATGTCGGTAACAAACAATGTGGACTAAATGGATCCGAGAATATAATGAAGTAATGGTTATTGGCAAAGTTGCCCATAAACAGAGCTTCAAAATGGCATAAATAGCATTTTGGAGCGAATTCAGTCAGAGTTTTGGATCCCTGAGAAGAGGAATGTCAGGGTCTTAGTCGGTGACTGTGGAGCTGAGAGGTTTGATGCATGGATACAATGACACAATACATTTCAATTACCTTTCCTTAAATACTCGAGGTGTTATTGATCCACCCTTGCCATGCACAGTGGAAAGAGGAGACGAACAGCTACACGAGTGATTGAGAATTGTGACGCCATAACTCCCCCCCCAAAAAAAAAAAAAACGCCTGCGATGCAACGCCGTGTCAAATCAAGCGCACCCCCTAGTCGTTTACCGCCGTTCAGAGCGAGCCGGACCTCGGCCTCGTCGAGGTGCTTGTTCACATGTCGTGACCTTGACAGACCGGTCGGTGACATAAACAGCCGATGCCGATTATTTACTATCCATAGCAAATGATGAGCATGACAGACATAGTAATTGGATTCCACTAGGCAATGTTCTGCATGGCTGAGATAGTAGAGGGCGGCAATAGAAACCAGATTCATCAAACGGAGAATACTAATCGGGGGCCCGGATGACCCTCTGCCCTCACATCGCAGTAAATAGCTTTATTCTGCATGTGATTTCATCCGCTGTGTGTTCTACACGGCGGTAATAGTGGGGGAGATGTTTTGCAAAAGCAGCCAAACGGACCGAGAGTAACCGCGGTTACTAGCTGGCGATGCTGCTCGTCTCTCAGAGTCAGATACGTAAAAGTAGACACAGCTGAAATGACAAAATAGATCATCTGGCTTTGGTTCAAACACTCAAGATTCAAGATTCAAGAACTTTATTCGTCATATACACATACAGGATGTACAGTGAAATGAAAAGTGTCAAAAACAACAACAGTAACAGTATTACAATAAAGAGAAGCAACAATATTTACAATAGAACAGATATAAATAAGGGGTCTAAAAACATGAAAATATTTGAAAAATTTATAAATATGTGTAGCCGCTACATGTATTGTCTATGTGTCTACATGTCTATGTGTGTGTGTGTGTGTGTGTGTATCTGTCAATCTATGATGACCTTCTGATCTTGCGAGTCTCAAATGTCCTCAATCTTTGAGACGTTTTTCTTCTTGTGCTTGTTTTATGGCGAGAAATCAAATGTATCCAAAATCCTTTGTCCTCACGTGGACACCCTCGCCACCATCCTCTTTCTAATTGTGTTATTGATGTACATTAGCTCCCGCGTGGAACCGCAACATATCGATAATCCCCGGTTTTCCAATCTTAGAGTCAATACTTCATCACATCCCTGTGGCTTTTGCCCATCGTCACATGCCAATGATTTCCTGGTTGATGTATGATTGCCCCGGGGGGGAAGACACAGAGGTGGACACCGTACGGAAATACTTCACAGCTAATGGGGCAGTAGCGTACTCACCAACAGACCCATTAGCGGTGTGTGAAGTGTGATTGAGTTGAGGCCATTTTTTATATACTGTAGTTCAGTGGTTCAAGCCCACCTGGTACACAGTCAAAGATTTACTGCAGCCCGGGGGGGTCAACGCGTCTCGTAACGACAGGTACATTCATCCAGGGAGGATGTCGTTTTTTTTATGTCTGTTTTTTATTGGAGTTCTACATTAAAAAAACGTGAATGTGGAAGTCCAATAAAAAAGCCGTTCATTCACTCAGATGCTGCTGCTAATCCATGCTTTGATGGATTTGTAGGTTGTTTTCTTAATTGATCACGCAAATCCACCTTAGACCTTTTGGCTCGTATTTGGCCCGAGAGCAAATGTCACGAGATCGAATGCAATCGGTTGAAATGGTGGAAGGTTGTAGGTATAATAAATAATATAAAATAAGCTGAACATGAACGAGGATTTGAAGCGTTAAACCCTGATAACCTCCTACCCTGCTCAGATGCAGACGGAGGAACTGGAGCTAAACTTTCCCTCAGTAACAAAATTCTCCCTCTTTCATCCTCCTCTTCCTCATCTCAACACCACCACGCACTCAACACAGCAACTGTAATTCATTTTATTGCTCTTATCATAAAGATACCTGGTATATACCAAAGGATCCTGCGTATGGTTAGTTTTCACAGTTTGCATGAGCTCACTGTCCGTAGTAATATTCAGGATATCGTGTTTAATTCCAGCAATAATTTCTGTTACGTTTTTCGAATGGTAGCGATCCAATTGTGGAATAAAACTCCTCGGGTACAAATTGACAAATAGAGTACACACACACACGCGCAGGTCAAGTTTTTTTGTTGTTGAATTATTCACAAGCTCTTCTCGACAGTAATCCACTCGAACAGATTTGAGTCACGGTTCAATAATAACACATGAAATGAAGTCCACTTCTGGCTTCGCTGTGAAACATGACAATATTCAAGTGCGGTTCTGCCTTTTAAACTGTAGTTCTTTCACCGAGCGTCTGTAATTCTTTGAGATTATCCAGCCGCCATACATACTTCACATTTCAGTCTTTAGCCAGAGGAGAAATCCCTCACGGAAGAATGTGGAGCATTGTTCCTGCATCCCATCCTGGTTATAGGTTTAGTATTTTCCAACAGGATTATTTCACGTTTACAACGCGCAGGCAATTTATTGTGCCTGCAAGTCTGCCTGAGTCTCAGAGGCACATTATTGGGGTCAGCTCAGTTTTAGTGCAGCACAGATCACAAAGACGGAGAAAATTTGAATTCCTGCTTCATAAAGGGTAACACTGTTGTAGCACTAGTTCTACTCCATCTGTCTATGCCAGCTCTGATTACATGTTCGTTCGTCTATTGATTTGTGTACTGATCATTCAGTTAGTCAGAATAAATAAATAAATAACGCTGCATCCGTTGTGGTTATTCACTCATTCCATTGATTAATAATAAATCAAGTGTAACTCCCTGCCGGAGGTTCGCTGGTTCGATCCCCGGCACCACCAGGAGGGTGTATTCTAGCTGTGAGCTGGTGGTTGAACAGTGCCCACCAACACTGCTGAAGTGCCCTTGAGCAAGGCACTTAGCCCCAAAGCTGCTCCAGGCGCGCTGTTCAATGGCTGCGCTCTGTCCTCTGACCTGAAAATGCATGTGCATGTGTGTGTGTGGGGTGATATGTCAGGGGTGTGTGGAAAAAGAATTTCACTGCATGTATGTGATGATTAAAGTTCATTTCAGTTCCCTGTGGTCACAAATTACAAATCTGGTATGTAGCCGACGCTCTTATCGAGAGCGACGTACGAGGGGGCAGGTAGAGGTTCAGTGTTTTACTCAAGGAGACTTGAGACAGGAAACATGGATGTTGACGGACACATCAGCCATTGCTGCAACCTCATGGACAGTCTCTATAACCAGACCAGACAGTCTACAGGCCACGTCAGACCAATATCTGATTTCTCTGCAACAGGCTTATTTAAAGGTCTTGGTAAGCTACAGATAGCAGCATGAGATCCAGACGTGTTTGTTTAGCAGGTGCTTCTGTTTCCCACGTGTAGTAGTATCTTTGACTTTGACTAAGCCACTCACCCATCTGTGTCTCTAGTCATTTTGTTCTTTCATTCACATTGTTCCCTTGTTTCCTCTAAACTGAAGCCTCGACCCGCTGCACCAATGAAGTCTGTGCATCCTTTCATCCAATCACTCTCTCTCTCTCTCTCACTCTGTTTCCTCCGTCCTCCAGACCTGATCCACTGCACCAATGAGCTGAACGTCAGCGTTCCCCACCTGGCGGACACACTGCTGGAGCGCACAGCCAGCAACAGCTGGATAGTGGTTTTCAAAGCCCTCATCACCACACACCACCTCATGATGTACGGCAACGAGGTGAGCCGACTGTACCGATCGGAGTTGTAGTGATCCAAACATTAGGTGAGTTAAACCTCAGTGGGCGGAGCCAAAGAACCACAGTTAATTGGCAAACTTGGAACGGAAAATGACGTAAGCTGAATAACACGCACATCACTGTTTTTTTGATCACTGAGTTTTAGTGTTTTTTCTTCCTTTTGTGGTGCTGGGAATCACAGACCCCCCCAAAAAAATCAGTCCACAGAGAAAAAATGAAAAGGTTCCCACATTGTCAGTCGACGTTTATCAAGACAAGTATAACAATGCTGTCATGCTTTGGCCCTTCACCTCTTAGTGTTTGATTGTGTGGAAGCGGTTGTGTTCGAAGTGATCAACACGCCTAAGATCATGTCAAATATAAACAAAACACAAAAATGGCAATGACCTTTTTTTCATTCTTTCATGATCTTGGAAGGTCAGCAGGCTAACTAGCTTGCCTAGATCGCTATAGGCTACTATGGCTATCTATGTATTGGAAGGTCAGATCAAGGCTAGATAACTTAAGAGATTGCATGTTTTTTTAGGCTTTCTAATACTATACTACTCTAATACTAATACTAATACTAGCTCCCTCCTCTCTCACCCCTTGTCTTTTTTCCAATGGGCTTCGCTCTAACAGACAAACTGTGGTTCACTGAGGTTTAACTCAACCAATAACATTATTTCTGCCTCTGGAGCAGCTCTGCCTCCAATCTGCAAATGAGCCCCTCACCCTGCCAGACACACACACACACACACACACACACACACACACCAAAGTGAAGCCGTGAAATTGTCAGACAATGAAATCAGATAACTCGTGCCTCTCTCCTCTTCTTTTTCCATCAGAGATTGATCCAGTACCTAGCCTCCAGAAACACACTCTTCAACCTCAACAACTTTCTAGATAAGGCTGCACTACAAGGTGATTTAATGCCATTTGGCGATTTGTAAGCTCAGCAATGCCATGCATCTAATAAAATGACTTTACGTCTGTGAGTCTCCCTGGCGCCGCAACACAAATCGGTGAGCTGTTTTATTGTTGCGGTTACTTCACTCCCAAAAGGAAGCCACGTAGACGGAAGAGCTCCTCGGCTTGGTACGAGAAGATGCTGAATGTTGCTGAAAATGAATGTCAAAATGTCAAAATGTAAAAAAATAGAGTAAATCCCCAATGCAAGGCGGCCATTTTGTTACCTCCATGAAAAGCGGATTGTGGCTTTCCCCCCCGGAGACAGCTTTGCACATTCCTTACAAAAGGCGGCGTTCAGAATAGATGGTGTCGGCGTGCCGGCAGCTTAACCTGGTTTGAATTGAGGTCAAGGTGAACTGTCTTAACAGCAGCGCCCCCCGTCTGTCCTCCAGGGTATGACATGTCGACCTTCATCAGACGCTACAGCCGCTACCTGAATGAAAAGGCCATGTCCTACAGACTAGTGGCGGTGGACTTCACCAAGATGAAGAGAGGGTAACTGGTGCACACACACACACACACACACACACACACACACACTGTGGACATACATCACACATATGGAGGGGCATTATGCAGCGTTTGACCCCAAAATAATGTGAATTTTCAGGTGTATTTTCCTTTTCTCAATGAGCTGAACTATTTATGTTGTTGTAGTAAGATGCTGGCGCTTCAACCATACAGTAAAATGTATTTTTCTAAAGTACTGCTGAAGGGACGCTCAGTCCAGGGAGCTAAAGCCAATAGTACAATGGGGGTAAAACCACTGTGCCCTGACGAAGGAGCTTACTCTGAAACACGTAAGCCAATAAAGATGACTGAAGGGATTAATTCTTTCCCTCATTTCCTTGTAAATAATTAGGATAATATCTGTTCCCTGCTTCTGATCTGCTCTAGTAGCCTGTCTCTCGCTCTGTAGCCTCTGTAGTCCATCGCCCTTTTTTGTGGGACTTCCACACACACACACACACACACACACACACATCACATAAGTCCTTTCCCCCTGTGTGTGTGTGTGTGTGTGTGTGTGTTGTTGTGTGTTGCCAGGGCTGATGGTGTGATGCGTACCATGAACACAGAGAAGCTGATCAAGACTCTGCCCATCATTCAGAACCAGCTGGACGCGCTGCTGGACTTCCAGGTACAACTCTGACACCGAGAGTCTTCGGTTTGAGTCCCGAGGAAATCTCTTTCAACAGCTACTATCAGAGCACCCTTGAGCAAGGCACTGAACTCCAAACTACTCAAGTGGAGCTCCAGGTTTTAGTGTGTGAATGTGTTTTGAGTCAACTTGCCTTCAACAGGCGTTACCACCATGTTTCCCACTGGCCACTAGATGTCTTTTTAATGTCTCCACTTTAGCTCTGATATCACCCAGGATCTTTATGGCTGTGTATTTTCCAGTTTTAGACCAAGCAGTAAATATATAATATATATATTTAAACAATGTAAATATCAGAAATACACACCAGATGTCCAGATGTACAAGATAATGCTTTAATTTAGCTTAACTTCCTATGTAGCCTAATTTTAGCTTAGATGCTACAACCCTCTTTTAAGTGGCTAATCAACACAAAATGGGAAGCATTATTACACCAAATATAATTGTTCATGTTAAAGGACTAAATTGACTCGTTGCTCAACTTACCTTTTACATGTTGTGATAGGAGTAGCACCAAAGCGATCTCTTGTATATCTCCGTTCTGTGCTAACATGTTAGCATCCAAGACGTTAAGTGCTTGTAGGCAACTATCTTTATCTAAGAAGACAGGCCGTTTGGTAATCTCTCTCTCTCTCTCTCTCTCTCTCTCTCTCTCTGTGTAACTGCAGCCTAACTCTAACGAGCTGACCAACGGCGTGATCAATGCAGCTTTCATGTTGCTGTTTAAAGACTCCATACGGTTGTTTGCTGCCTACAATGAAGGGGTGATCAACATGCTGGGTAACACACGCACACACACACACACACACACACACACACACACACACACACACACACACACACACACACAGCAGACACCGATCCACAGTTCAGTCATGAAGTCTTGAGGGCGAATATACTCCAGCGTCTTGGGGTCAGACAGAGTTGAGGTCACACTCATAGGCGCCGATTTATGTTTTTGCCAGTGGGTGCTCAAATGAAGTGAATACCACCAAGGTGAAGATTGTCACAAAATCACTTTAATTGCGCTTGCTTTAGTAATTACCGTGGTGCAGGCTACTGTCATCTGTCAACGTAGACACACACCGAAACGAAACGCAACACTGCTCTGCTACAAATTCATCACTGGTGGTGGATCCTCACTTTGACTGTCTTTACACTCGGTATCTCTCCGTTTTTACCCGATCATCACCGTGTTTCACACTTGCTGTGTCGCTAGCTAGCAGCTACGTGCTGGAACAACATTGAGTTTAGCCGACTCTAACGTTACATTGGCAGTTGGCTACGTGACCACGCCCCTTAACGTAGCCTACACACACACAGAGCTGTAACAAGTTCAACTGGATAATGCGATTTGTAGTTAAAACGCTCACCGATAATAATCAGTAATAATAGAATAGATGCGGGTTTTTTTAAATATGCATTTTTTAATACATTTATTTATTCATTTATTTTTTAATCGTTTTTTTCATCGATTGGAAGGCACACACATGCTCCACCGAAACGCGCACGTGCAACCCCAACCCGCAACCCCATCTGGCCTTTTTGACAAGTCCGTTTCGGCTCCTACCATTTCTCAAATTTCAATTAAAGACAGTAAAGGTCATCCTCCTTTCTTCAGTTATTAACGCCAGAGTGGAGGTAGTGGTAGTATTGAGAGCTGTCCATCAGATTCATTTAACGGACCTGATCTGAGGTGCTTCAAGACCTGGGTCAGATGGTAGTCAGGGTTCCCGACTTGGGCGTTTGTTTTAACCTTTTTTCTGGCCCTGTGTGTTAAAGCCCACATACCTGGCATCTCAGTGGTATAGAATAAACCATGAAAAATATTTGCTATTACTGTTTGAGTCAGTTTAGTTGTACCTCTCTGATTCCGGCTCCTTCTCCGCAGAGAAATACTTTGACATGAAGAAGAACCAGTGCAAAGAAGCCCTGGAGATCTACAAGACGTTCCTCAACAGGATGACCAAGCTGTCAGAGTTCCTCAAAGTGGCAGAGGTAACGTCTGTCTGTCCGTCCGGCCGGTCCTCCCCTGAGGAAACGTTGAGCCAAACACCAGTAGAGGGTGGGAGCGTCTGTCTGGAGTGCATCTCAAGGGGTTACGCTGGTCTCTCCTCTCCTCTCCTCTCCTCTTGTCTCGTCTCCTTTCCTCTCCTCTCTCCTCTCCTCTTCTCTCCTCTCCTCATCTCTCCTCTCTCCTCTCCTCTCTCCTCTCCTCTCCTCTCTTCTCTCCTCTCCTCTTCTCTCCTCATCTCTCGTCTCGTCTCCTCTCCTCTCCTCTCCTCTTCTCTCCTCTCTCCTCTCCTCTCCCCTCTCTCCTCTCCTCTCCTCTCTCCTCTTCTCTCCTCTCTCCTCTCCTCTCCTCTCCCCTCTCTCCTCTCCTCTCCTCTCTCCTCCTCTCCTCTCCTTCTTCATCCTCTCCCCTCCTCTCCTCTCCTCCTCTGAATTGACACAAACAGGACAGGTGTAATATGGAATCCGTTTCCTGCCGATAGATTTCCATATTGCCTTTTTGATTTCTGTCCTGTGTTTTCAGAACAATGTAGGGAAGAGTTGACCCCATGGGGAGGAAACCACTTGAAACTGTTGAGATGCATTCTAGATTTTTTTTCCCCCCCTCCCCAAGAAATCTACCATGTGATCTACGGTCAGTATTTCCCAACCTCGACTGCGAGGAAGGCCACCCTCAAACTGATCCTAGATCAGTGTCCAGGGGCTTCATCTCTTTAATCTTCCGTCTTCTTTGGCTTTAGATTTCCCTCCTCTCTCTGTCCTTCTGTTGGCCTGACCTGGGTGGCGGGTTACCCCAACACAGCGATTAACGTCTGAGTCTTTAGCTTATCAGAGAGCCACTGATCTTAAAGCGTCCAGTGGAAGGACCCCTCGCGTGCTGCCTGTTCACATGCCTGCACTGCATGCCCGAGCAAGCTGTTTTTCTATCTCTATCTCTGTCTCCTCTTCCTCCTTTTTGATTTCCTCCCTCCCTGTTTTAAAATCTCTCTTTTTTTTTTTTTTAAATGGCTGTTATCCAGTTAATAGTCGCTAGGCTTCACGGTAAATATAAACAGTTGTTTTTCCTCTGCAGACTTTGTAGCATTATCCCCCGGGCCGTGCATCACCCTCAAACGTTCTTACTGTATGGTTTGGTGCCTATTTGGAAGAAGGTTTGGGGTAACGGAGGGGTGTAGCAGCTCGATCCAAAAAAAAAAACCAAACGGACTAACGTTGACTTTAAGGACCCATTCATTTACCTGTCTAACAAAATGTGTTTGTCTGTTTGTTTGTGTCATTTGTGCCCCTTCCTTCTCTTTCTGTTCAAAGTCAACATTAGTTGAGTGTCTTCCTTTTGGATGTTTCTCACCCCGCAGTCACGTGACCTGTTGTCTGCCTTATCTGCCTCGCCCGTTCAATCCGTCAGTGTGTTCAGCATTCATTTCAAACCAGTCTCCAGATCTCAGTGTGTGTGTGTGTGTATATACGCGTGTGTGTGTGTGTGTGTGTGTGTATATAGGTGTTTGTATGTGTGTGCATGCACCCTCCTCCCCTCCTCCTCCGTTGTCTTTTATTTGTTTTCCTTTCCAGCCACTGCATGAAGTAATGGATGCTTCGGTTTGATTCTTCTTTCTCCCTCCTCCTCCTCCTCCTCCTTCTCTTCCTCCTCTTCCTCCTTCACATACCTCTTCCCTTTTTTAATATGTGGTCTGTTGGGTTTTGTTTATTCCTTGGTTTATTACATTTGGTTTATTTTTGTTTTGCCTCCCTCCTCCCTACCCTACCCCTCCCTCCTTTTTTGTGACACAGCGAGTTGGGATAGATCAGGGCGACAGCCCCGATCTCACACAGGTCAGTCTACATCTCATCTCAATCAATCAATCAACCAGTCAATCAACCAATCAATCAATCAATCAGTCAAGTCAATCCCATAATGCTTCATTCTAAACGCTCCCGTTCCCTACTCACCCTACAGACCTGCCCACACTGCAGCTGCCCCGTCCTTCTCCTCTTCCTCACTCTCCTTAACTCCTTCTCCCTTCTTCCTTCCTTTCTGTCTAGACTAGGGAGGAACCAATGACTATAGGCCTGACCTTGAGCCTCAAACTTGACCCCTCAAGCACCATTTTCCCTATTTTTAAGCATTAGTGCAGAAATAATATTGCGTTTTTTTCCTATCTGAATCATTGCAGAACAAATTTTAGTCTGTTTTATAGTAACATTTTGAAAGCAGCATTTTATGCAGTTGAATTACAAAAGCCTTTAGTCTCTTTCCATGTATTTACACACAGTGGAGCTCAGCCTCCTTCACATGTCTTCTCAGTCTTTCTCCCAGTGTAAATATCAAGGCTTGCCTCCCTTGATTCAAATACTTAACATAGAAGTAAAACTCCTGATCTCAAACTCCGTTCAGCTTTATGAAATAAGGCCTGAAAAGATTGTGTCCCGTTGCATTAGCTGTGGGGAGAGCAGCGAATGGTTTTTACGAAATAGGTCTCTGCAAATATGACTTGGACAGGTGCACATAATGCCATCATGAGTACTGCATACCATGTTATAGGCCTAATACACAATTGATCATTTTCAATGGGCACATAATTGGATTTCTACAATATGTCAAATCAGAAAAGAAATTGAAAAGTTTACCAACGTGTCATGTTTGTAGTGCTTATGAAGACCCTATATGCCCCTATTCAACTACATAGTGACCCATGCCTATAACGAGCTCTAGATATGTGTCTGTTTTACTTTTAAACC